>NQII01007060.1:0-16828 GCA_002778355.1 Clitarchus hookeri | reverse complement strand
CCGCGGAAAAATAAGCTGAGATGGTAAATTCAAGGGGCAGATCACCACTTCTCCCGCCCCCGAACCTTCACGAACCATGGCACGTGGCTGAATGGCTTTGTGCTGAAGGCAACTACCTCCCCCCTTCCCCCAATAAGAGAGACACGTGCAGAGACTTAGGGAGAGAGGCTGGAGAGCATATAAGCGAATTTACGTGAGAAGAGGAGCTCAGTTCATTATCACCGCACCGAGGGAAGAGTTGCGTCAAGGAATCGCGAGAGGACGGGAGAACGAGCCCAGAACAGCAGTCCAGTGAGACGACACCAAATGCGGGCCTTTTCCAAGGCAGCTCACATCGCCGGAGCTCATCCCCAGCTGAAAGCATACCAGCACCAACAGCAGAGTAGTTAAGTATCAAGTCGCCGCCCAGAGAAGCCNTTTCCAAGGCCGCCCACAGCGACGGAGCTCGTCCCCAGCTGGCATCATACCAGCACCAACAGCAGAGTAGTTAAGTATTAAGTCGCCGCCCAGAGAAGCCCCCCTCCTGCACTAAGTCGCCCCTGTTAATACGAGTAGCCAAATTAGAGTACCACACCTCGGAAGTGTTGCTGTATGTTGTTTTTGTTCAAACTCGAGACAATATAATTATCCAGTTAAGTGAAACGTCAAAAGACTACCTTATTGAAATACCCTCAACCTTCTAGGCACCTTATAGTCTATGCCTGGAGGAATTAACTACGACCCTATAAACCACCTATATTCCACAGGTGGGGAATAGTGTCAGTATGTTGCAACACATTCCTATTCGCCGATAGCTAGGCGTGGGCGAAGTTATGGTTGTCAGCCAATGGCCATCCTTCGGTATCAGCCAGACCTAATTAATACGACCCAACTTGCAGGTTTTTTGCAGATAGATTAAGCTTTCGCAGTGCTGTTCGTGCTGACCCAATCTCCTTAGTAGGCTACCACTGACCACCTTTCTCCTGAGCGAACTGCGTGGCTGGTGTTGCAATCGTAACAACACCCCCCATGTTAGTGAGATGAGATGTCCCCATCTCGAGTGAAGGGCAGATTGTAGAAGATAGATAAGGTGGAGAAAAAAGAGAGAAAATTTTTTCAGCCAGTCCGTGTTATGTGTGCAAGGAACACTCCGTATAGCAGGCAAAACGCTTGCTGGGCAGTGTGAAGTGTGAAATGGGGGCAATTGCCGCTCTTCTCCTGGTTCCGGCGGTGCCTAGGCTATAGATAAAGTATAGAAGTACGGAAGGCATGTAAAATGGACAAAGTGTCTTCTTCCAGTCGTCGTGGGAATTAGGTCTGGCCAACACTTTCGGCAAGAGCCCAAAACAGTAGGCAGGACTGGCTGTGGTTGGCGACCCGTTGTATCACCCTGTTGTTGCCGAGTGTAGGAACGAGAAGGGTCAGAGAGCATAGGTTGAAGGTTAAGGACTTCATGGAACAAGAAGAGAAAGGACTCCTAGGGTTAACGGATGTAGATTTTGTTTCAAGAAAGAATTGTGCACATAATAGTATCCTAATCACACAATGAATTGATTTAGAAATTTATGTAACCCCTGTGTAGCAAACATGTAATGGCTTACATATACGTGAAAGCAAAATGAGCAGTATAAAGCCTTTTACAACATATGTATGGACAATAAAATGATGACCTACTGCAGTATACACTATTTGCAAATACAAGCCTCGATNCCTTTTACAACATATGTATGGACAATAAAATGATGACCTACTGCAGTATACACTATTTGCAAATACAAGCCTCGATAATATTCATACATTGATTTGAGCATCTACTTTGTTGAAATTTTCCTACAAACGATTAAAGTCCTGTCAGATCTGACTATAGAAACACTACTCTTACTATGAATATGTACTTACTATAAACACTTACTTACTATACACACTTAACTAATGTACTATTGTATTGAACCTTTAAACAATATGTAGACACTACTATTTAACCCTACAATNCTATACACACTTAACTAATGTACTATTGTATTGAACCTTTAAACAATATGTAGACACTACTATTTAACCCTACAATATTACTTAAGTGAATGGACAGATACAATTTGTACAACTGATTGTATTTGTGTGTAGAGCTGTATCCCCATATCATCCTTGAAGATCAGTCACAGTTTTATTTTGTGGAAAGACATATAATGTATATAATCTTGATCATTGTTCTAATTGGCGATGGCTAGCTTTAATTAGGTCGTACACTTTGAGCAATGTAACAGAATTAACAATGACATACTGTAGATGTACATAGTGTGGGTGGATGCCTCCTATTGAACTCCGGAGTTGCACAGAGAAGATACACAGATTTATAGAACTGTATGTGTTTGAAATTTAAAGTGCAATATATCAAAGTATGTGCCGGCATCTGCGTATTTTCTCAGGGCTGCAGGGATGGGGTGGGAAATGAAGGTGGTAAGATCTCATTAAAGTAGTACTGCAGTACACTGTGTTTGTTGACAAGAATGATAAAAGGTAGGAATACTAATTGTTAGGAAGCAAAAATATGTCATTCCCTATGTTACCACTTAATTGCGGTGCATATCAAGCGGTCGTAATAATGTTATATATGCATTGCTGAAGAATTGTAGGAAACGTGCGTCACTGCTGTGTGGACAACAGTTTGACGAGACAGACGCTTACTGCGTGGGCTGTATCGTGTCCAGTTGCAGATGCAATATTGCAAGAAGTGGAAGGGAATGGAGCAACGCATCCGCTGAGAGGCCATCGACTCAGAGAGGGCAGTAAGAAACGCGTTGTGCTACAGATAAGTCAGACATTTCCCAGAGTTGCGCAAAATCGTTGTAATATTGAGGGAATTTTAATTGTAGCCGATTAGTGACGTCACTGAGGATATGGAGCCTCCATGTTGACTAAGTCGCCGGCGGTGTTGCGTAGAGATGTCTCCAGAGGGCTAAAGCAGCTGTGGCATGATGTTTCAATCTGCAGGGAAAGGGTTGAGTGGGGAAAGGGTATTGGGTGGAGCAGCAATAATTTCCAGAATATAATATTTTGGGACTACTGGGAGATGTTTTTCACCTGCTGGCATGTGTATTTTGTAATAGACTTCCCCGTTCGCTGTAATACTGCATCTACGGGCTTTTCTTCTATCTGTTGGAGAGGCATTGAAAGGGTCAAGCAATGCTATTTTAATATTTTGTATATGTGGATAGGTGGCATACTCTCCCTGAAATGACGAAGTGTGTGAAGAAGGATGTTATAGGTGAAATAGAAATAACTCGTTATCCGCTTCTATTCTGTGTTCGTTGAGTGGGCTTGTTGAGATGGGATAATATATTTTAAGATTATTTTTGTGTTCAGAAAATAACTTAATTTTATCTATTGGCTGATCAACTGTGATTAGTTGTGGTTCGGTATTGTGTGCGGATAGTACCATAATGTTGATTTGAAAATAATCTGCTATTGCTCTGAACAATAATTTTTCTGGTGTGCGAACAAATGTAGGCGGTCGTTTATTGTTTTTGCTGACATATCTGTAATTAATTGGCTATATTCTTTCCATTTGTAAGTGACATGTTNAGGCGGTCGTTTATTGTTTTTGCTGACATATCTGTAATTAATTGGCTATATTCTTTCCATTTGTAAGTGACATGTTTTCTGATAGTAG
The DNA here is from genome assembly GCA_002778355.1 of Clitarchus hookeri. Lineage (NCBI taxonomy): Eukaryota > Metazoa > Arthropoda > Insecta > Phasmatodea > Phasmatidae > Clitarchus > Clitarchus hookeri. The sequence goes on along the minus strand of NQII01007060.1, from coordinate 13,179 downwards.
TGCATATTTCATCTGCCTTTTGCAGGTCATGAAAGAGGACAACTGCCATACTTTAATACTGGGGAATTTATTTTTATTTATCTCTATAGTATGAGGAAGATATTTATGTGTATGTGGTAAGCGAGAAAGTGTGTCAGCTATGGTATTTTCTTTCCCCTTAATTCAGGTTTCGAATTGAAAATATGCAAGTGCTGTGGCAAACTTTTGAATGCGTATATTATGTTCCACCATTGAGTTAAGTGAAGCGTGGTCCGTTTCCACTATAAACTTTCAGTCAAACAAATATTGTCGGAAGTGGACACAAAAGTATTTACCGTATTTACTCGTGTATAGCACGTCCTCGTGCATATTGCGCACCATGATTTTTGCAANTGGACACAAAAGTATTTACCGTATTTACTCGTGTATAGCACGTCCTCGTGCATATTGCGCACCATGATTTTTGCAACAAGTACCACAAAGAAATTTAAAAAAATAAAATTGCACCAACAATTTGTGGCGCCTCGTTAGTAAGTATGTAACAATTGTTTGGAAAATACTTTAATTAAATAACTCACTGTGCTAAAAGCCAAAACATTGTGGCATGCTGTTAAGAAAACGGTAACCTACGGTCGTTAAAAGAACCTCAACAACTGCAATGGGCGGCCAGCTTCCTTTTCCTTTTTGCTTCTTTTACGCAGTGATGTGCTGGTTTTTTTTTGCAGTGCTAGAATGTGACACCTCTAAAAAGAACGCAGTGTCGCCTCTTCCCTTCTTTCTCCACCCCCTGACAATGGTTNCGTGCTAGAATGTGACACCTCTAAAAAGAACGCAGTGTCGCCTCTTCCCTTCTTTCTCCACCCCCTGACAATGGTTGGCTATCTTCTGCCTTACATGGAAATAAAGAAGGCTTGGAGGAATTTATTGATCAGCAACATGACTGGGAAAGGGAGGGGAGAGGAAATGTAAACATGTGGAAGCTCTGCTTTGCGGCGAGACAGGAGGCAAGCTTTGAGGATGCACGTGACTGCAGTGGATGGTGGAATGGGTCTGCGACCTACACGTAACCTTGACACAAGGACTGAACACAGTTATGTAGTTTCTGTGTGCAGTTCAGGTTACATTACTGATAGTTAACTTTTTTAACAACACAAAGTGAAACGCTGCAAGCAGCGTGTACTAATTAAACACCGAAAATGCTTTATCACTGTTAAGAGAAATATTACTTGCAAGTTATGTAATAATTATTTCAAAGAAACGTTTTATCACTGATTTTATATACCAATAAAAAATAGATACAGCTACTGGAAACTGCCACGTCAAATTGCCGAGCCGCTGCACAATTTCCATTTTCTTCAGCATATTTTATGACCGACAGCTTAAACCTCGCAATGTAAGAAGCATGTGAATTCCGGCATTCATCATTACACGTTTATTGCCCACGTATTGCGTAAGCACTGCTGTGAAGCAGTTGAAACAGGGACATGGATTAAAAAAAAAAGGGGGGGGGGAGGCTCTAGCAGTGAGGGTTACAGGGGAGGACTGGAGGACCGAACTAAAGGGGGTGCTGAGAGAGAAAGATAGAGAAGGGAGAGAATTGATGATGTAAGCGAGAGAGATGAGATAACAGATTGTTCCGCTACACTTCCTTCAAACATCTCCGGGCAGTTTACGACAACTACTACTTCCTTAATTTTTTTTTGGGTATTGCACAACCCCCAGAATTTTTTTCCTTTATTTTGGGAAAAAGGGCACGCTATGCATGAGTAAATATGGCAATAGCTACTAATTCCCTTTCTGTGGCGCTCCAGTTTTTTTCATTTTGGCTTAATGTTTTACATGCATAGGCAATAACCTGATGTATACCATCTTCGCCGTGTTGTAATAGTGCTGCTCCTATTGCTAATTTTGATGCATCACAAACTAGGATGATTTCTCTATTATCTTTAAATGGTGCTAAAATAGGTGCTTTAGTGATGGCTTGTTTAAGTTGCTAAAACACAGATTATTGTGTAATATGCCAACCAAGAAAAATTTTGAGTTCTTTTTTGTTAAGTCAGTCAGAGGTTAAACTATTTGCAAATAATTTTTAATAAATTTCCTTAAGTANTCTTTTTTGTTAAGTCAGTCAGAGGTTAAACTATTTGCAAATAATTTTTAATAAATTTCCTTAAGTAAGAGGTAAGGCCAAGGAAAGCGTGCAACTGTTTTAAATTAACCAGGGGTAAAATTTCTGAAATAACTTTTATTTTTCTGGGTCTGGTAGCAATCCCTGGGGTGTAAGTTTATGTCCTAAAATGGTTAATTCTTGCTGTGCAAATTAGCACTTTTGAGCCAATTTGTGCCTCATCCTGTCAAAAACGGTTTGCAAAGTTTTTATGTGTTCCTCGTATGTTTCCTAACACAAAAATGTAATCGGCGTAACAGACGACCGAATGCCATCTGGAGTCCCCAATTAAGATAGCAACATATTCTTAGAAAAACCCGGGGGTACTTGAAAGACCCATCAGCATCCTGGGATATTGATAGAGTCCTAACTGATCTATTGTAAACGTTAGTTTATGTCTATCTGTCTAACTGGAATTGCATAGAATCCACTAAACATGTCAAGGCTAGTGAAGTATTTTGTGTTTTGTATGACCTGTAAAATGTTCTCTGTGCGTGGGAAAGAGTAATTTTCCTGTTTTAAATGGGCATTAATGCGGTGCATATCTGTGAGAAATCTAATACTACCATCTTTTTTTGGTATCACTAAACATAGAGCCGTATACTGACTGTGCAATTTTTTAATTATTCCTACATCTAACATATCTTGTATTTGTTTCCGTATGGTCTCCCTTTGTTTTGGAGCTATTCTGTATGGCCTGGAGTGAATTGGTTTGTCTGTAGTTAGGTCTACACCCATTTCAAACTTTTGTGTTTCTGTTAAGTCTGTAATTTTACATGAAAATCTATCCGAATAGTTCTGTAACAATTTGCGCAATCTTTCTTTCTGGTCCGGGGACAATGCTGGGTTATGTGTTTAAGAGGTAAATCCTGTTGTTCTGGTTTTAATTTATCAATTGTTGAATAGTGTTTAATAAAAATTTATTTTGTTCTTGGTCATTGTTATTTACTAACGGGACTGTGATTATTTTATCGTGCTTGTGTCTCGTGGTAGCTATCCTGGCATGTAAATCTCGGATCAGTTTGTGTCGTCGGATGAAGTCGCACCCAATTATTACATCTGACTGTAAATTATTGATCACAAGAAAATCGTGTGTGTATACATGACCTGCAATCTGTAGTATTGTGGAGAAGGTAATTCCTCAGTAGCTGCTAAAAGTTTAATCTCTTTCTGAATGGGTTTAAGGTCATGTGGATTTGTAACTGATGTTGCAATACATGGTTTTCTACACCCTATATCAAGAAGTGCTAGGAATTTTTGTGACTTTGTATTTTGAATGATTTTTGGCGTAGATAGTATTTCAGAGGTGATTGACATAAAGTGAATACTAAGTATTATAGAGCTCTTGTTGTGGACGTGGAGTTTGTGATTTGCCTCTGGTGAATTTTTGATCCCTGTTATTTTGAACGACTTCTGTGTGATCATTCTTAGTGTCCTTTTTCCCCTGGAGTTGATGATTGATTGTGCTCTGTTTTACTGCACGTGTTTGCTTAAAACTCTTGAATCTTTGTGCAAGGTCTGTGTGCCATTCCAAATTTTGGTGTGGGAATAGTGTACAGTTTGCGGCATGGGGTCTCACATATATGCATAGTGCACAAGTATCTTGAAATTGTGTTCTTGGACCAAATTTTATTTCCTTGTTTATGTAAAATTTTGGTCGACTAGATGGTTCAAATTCACTGTGAGGGGTAGGTTCATGAAAAGTTTCTTTTCCAGATTGTGTTCTTTGTATGAGATCGATGTGTTCTGTGCACATTTTTTCCAGATTCATGTACTTAATTTTCCTGTCTGTTTCACATGTTGTGTCTTTCTGTTTCATTTGAAAATTTTTCTTAAGGGGTGAAATTTGTTGTTTGTCTGGCTGTGTTCCGGAGCCTTTTTGTGGCTACCATATATTTCCCCTTTTTTGGTTACGTTTTTTCATTCCCTCGTTTTTAAATTTGGAATACCCTATGTAGTATGTTGTATTGGTAGTAGAGAAAAACAAGTTTTATCAGGGTTGCAGTTTCTGGAAATTACTTGTACATATGACAGTTTCGTGATTCCTTGTAGTGTCTGTGAGGTGCAAGATGAGAAGGAGGAATTTACACCCTGTGAAACAAGTTTTTAAAGTTATACTTCTTTTGGCGCATTGAGGGTAAAAGTTTAGTGTGCAACGGAAGTTGCACGCGCACAGTGTAACGAAATTCGACAGTGAATGTGGTAGAAGTATGACCCAACATGCATGCGCGTATAGTTGTGCATGCACGTATAGTTGTGCATGCACGACAGTGAACGTGGTAGGGGTATGACCCAACGCACATATAGTTGCGTGCACACAGTGTAACGAAATTCGGCAGGGAATGTGGTAGGGGTATGACCCAACAAACACAAGTGTATCGTCTAGCTATATACAAATGCAAGGTACACAACATAACACATGGTTATATTTAAAACCGACAGAAAATCAGTTCATGTAATAAGTAAATTGAAAAACATTTAATCTATATTAGTAATTCATTGTGAATATATATATATATATATAATTAATTAATTTTACTTACATTGTGCCATGAAAAATTTATTAGTGACAAAAATTGTATAGTAAAATTTTGAAAGTGTTTTCAAGTATTTGAGGTTAATTTGTGTAAGTATTTTATTATGTTCATTAATCAAACCTTTATTAATTGAATTTAATGTGTTTTGGTCATTTTATGATTTTCCTACTTACATAAATTGACATACGTAATAAAATTTTATTTTAGTCACGCCAAAGACGTGTAACTTCTAACGTGCGTACATAAGTACATGCACCTATGTTTTTTTTATTTAGTTGGCCTGGAATATTGTGTGCGGTGTGGAGTGTGAAAGAGACATGTTGAAAATTATTATATATGTGAGGTATACACATAGGTATTTGCAAATGGAAATGGTGGTATATTAGTTCATGGGGGCATGTGTGTTGAATATTTTGGATTTGACATGAAATACATTTTGTTTGCTTGACAGTGTGGTTGAGCAGTATGTGGCCATGGGTTATAATGTCTGCTGCATGTATTTTCATAGGCTCCCTTTTAAGTGTCTAGGTGAGTGGCTGCATGCTGTGTGTTATTTTCACCTTTATAGCTTTGACTCTGTAATGTGTGTATCTTTCCCTTGAACATGTTTCTCTGTTGTATTCTCTACATTGTTAAGTGTTAACTTGCTAATTTCTTGTTTTAATGCTTCTAACTCCTTTTTAACTGCAGTGTTGTGCTGTATGTGGTTGTGAATGTTTTGTTTGTATTTTTACATGCCTTCATCTATTCTTTCAAATTGACCTATATTGACAGTAAGGAACTGTTGTACATAGTGAGTCCCACAAACTTTCTATAATGTCTTCCTCAGACATGTTGGGTTCAACCTTTTGTACAAAATATAAAATTTATTGTAGATGTACGACCGCAGGTTCGTGTAGTCCGTCTTTTGGAATATAGCAATGCCTTACATTTGTTTTTATTTTCTCTGGAAGCAAAAATTTTTACAGTCCTTGTGTAACAAGTTGCCAAGTTAGTAGTCTTGGATCTGTGGTAGCTACAATGTTTTGATTTGTCTGTTTAGCTAGATATGTTAAGTGAAACTGCAATCTCTTAATTTTCTTATTGTCGCCCCATTCGTTGACTTTATTAACTTTTTAAAAATTGTTTAGAAATTAAAAAATGTCCTCCTCTGGGCTGCTATTAAATTTTTCTACTAGAACTGGTTGCTGAACTACTATATGCAAGGGTTGTGCCTCCACCATGTTGTGGCCTAAAGGGGGTTGATCTTGTGTATGATTGAGTCTGGGTTAATAAAAGATGGGTGAATGTGTTCAGCTATGGGTGGCTCCTTAGTGTTATAATATGTATCCATTCTAATGAAAGTGTTATGCCATATCATGTCAAGAGTATTGTATACTCATTTTGAAAAGTTTATTACCATGTTCAAAATATAAATAAATGGAAGCATGAATTGGTATATGTTATATATATATATATTTTTAATGGCACATGTGTGGTTACCCTTGTTGCACTCTATCACCCTGCTTAGTAATAATAAAAAAGATGTACGTATGTTGGTAGCGGCTAGTATTAAATACAGTAGTTCAAATTTTTTTATGTTATTTAAATTTGTAAAGTAAACATTTTTACTGGTGAATTTAGGTTTTCAAGAATACAATGATGTAGATACATTTCATTCTCATGGATAAAAATATGTATTTATTTTTTACTGTTTGTCCAAAGCTAAAATACGAGGGAAAATCAATAAATAAGTTACACTTCCACGTTATGGCCATGCATGAAACCACCTATACATAGGCAACACAGCTATGACAACATACAATGTAAGTTCACTTTTCCACATAGTCCCCAAGAGACTGTAAACATTTCTCGGAACAGTCAACCAACTTTTCGATTCCGGATGCGTAGACATCTCCTCCAGCGCTATGCAACCACCTGGAGACAGCTGCTTTCACCTCCTCATCGTTTCGGAATCGTCGTCCACTGAGATCCTTTTTCAGCTTACCGAAAACATTAAAATCGCATGGCGCTAAGTCTGGACTGTATGGAGGATGTTGCCATACCTCTCACTTGAATTGCTGCAGCAGTTCGGACGTTTGGCGGGCCGTGTGAGGTGTTGCGTTATTGTGCAACAAAATCACACTGGCACTCAATTTTCCCCGGCGCTTCTCTTTAATTGCTTTACGCAACCGGTTCAACGTTTCACAATACAAAGTCCAGTTGATTGTCGTGCCTTTCTGCATAAATTCCACGTGCACCACACCCTCCATGTCAAAGAACAATGTCGCCATTACCTTTCCTACTGAAGGTTGGACCTTGGCCTTCTTTCGTTGTGGTAATGAGGTGTGCACCCATTCCATCAATGTTCTCTTTGTTTCGGGGGTGAAGTGGTGGACCCATGTTTCATCCCCTGTGATGATTTGCTGCAGAAACTCGTTGCCCTCCGCAGAATACCATTGCAAAAATGCCAGTGACGATTGGAAACGTTGTCCCTTGTGAACATCGGTGAGAAGATGTGGGATCCATCTTTGACACAGTTTACGAAATCCAAGGTGCTCGTGAACAATGGAGAACACACCGCCATACAAAACGTTCAGCATGCTGGCCATTTCCTGCAGTTTTATGCGCCGATTCTCTCTAATGATTGCATCCACACGGTCAACATTTGCAATGGTACTGGACGTTGCGGGCCTGCCTTTGCGATATTTGTCCGTGATATCCGTGCGTCCGGCATCAAATTGCTGACACCACTTTACAATACCTGGCTGAGAAATTGCACGCTCACCATGTACAGCAGTGATTTGAAGATGGATGTCCGTGCAATTAAACCGTTTAGCCCATAGAAATCTGATCATTGCATGCACCTCCAATTTAGAGTGAGCATCCAGTTGGCGTGCCATTGATCCTAGCCCGCTCTGTACACACAACACGACGGGCAACCACACCAACCTTCCTATCGGACGTCTCAGCAGTTACTGTCCCTTTCTCCGCATTGCCCAAGGTCAAGTCACACAGCGCGCTCTCGCGGCGAGTTAGTGTAACTTATTTTTTCAATATCTCATTGGTATTTTCTTCTTGACTTGTTTACATTCTGTTTGCATGTGGTGGGGAGATATTTAGTGAGTATGCCAAAAGTAGAACTTCAGCAGAGCTTTAGAAATGTTGGGAGTAACCACAGATAGACAATAACCACATACATTCAGTTTCTGAAACCAGTAAGCTGTTATAACAATGGGTTTGCCATGGCTGCCTATAGTCCCGAGATCCCTCTGCTGCCCCCACTGGTTTACCTCTTTTCACCCGTGTCCACCCACGGCTGATACTGTTGAAAATTCCCTGCCCATCAAAGGGGATGTGCCGCTTGAAAGGCTCCCGTGATACAATGCACCTAAGTGTGTCATGTAATCCATTGCTACCCACCATGATCCACTAACACGCCTCTGCAGCTTGTACCTACCATTGTGGTGTCACAGTAACTACCCTGCTGTCGACTCAGAGTATAAAGGAAGCTGCGGTGGTCCTTGTATACTCCCTCGGCTTAACATTTGTGTGTGCTGATGCCCCTCCCTGTCACAGGAAAATTAATTTCTGTCGAAATCAAGAATACAAAATTACCAACAGACAGACACATACACTTTAATGGACTGCCTGCCTCTAGCCACCATGCACAGCCAAGAACTACCCTGCACAGAGTGATACACTTCACAAGGCTTGCGAAACCACACTGCCAGGAGTAAATGTGACTACCACCAACTAGCAGATGATCAATGACTGATTACTGACTAATCTCTACTGATCAACTGACAAACCTTGCCTCTGCCCTTTTTTCTTTTATAAACTCACGGTTGGAATGACAGTGTAATACAAACCAGGTGCGGATAAATACCTGTGTCTGCAGACAAGACATAATGCTTTGTAATTTCCAGATGTCGCTGGCACATGTGTGCGCTTGACTACCCATCACGCTCGCACATAACGTGCTGCTGATGGCTTGGGTAGACAATTCTTCTGGCTAGCAGTGCTGCACTGTGTGGGATAACATTACCACGCTCCAGCTGCCTTGCAGCAAACATCCAAATGATGCGACGTTCTTCACACAACAAAGAGTTTTTTTAATACTGAATGCTATCTTTTATACAAATTTTGTAGACTAAATACTTTTTGAATATTGTGCCACTACTATTTACAAAAACTGCTACCATTTGTTACATTAATAAAATACATGTAAATTGCGTGCTGGAAAACATTGGTGGAATTAATTATATCTGCAGATTACCATCAGACTAAATAAATATTGTTTATATAAATAAAAGTTAAAGACATACTTTTCTACAATTTATAGCACAAGGAGTTTAAATAAAAGAACACTTTTCAGCAAATTCGTGACCTTTTTATTTTCTATTAAATTAAAAAAAACTATATTGCAACATGGAAACATAATTGCATTTGCTAAAGATGAAATCATTACAGCAATACATTTCAGTCTAGAATATTTTAAGTTTGTTAAATTGAGATTTAAAAAAAGTAATTCGCAATTAAAAACAACGTAAATAGACTTTTCACATGATTTTCTTATTGGTGAAGATAAACATTATCTTAGTATTCCATAGATAACAATATTAAATACCACATTCTATTTGCCAAATTAATACAAACTCACATCATTCAATCTTGAGTTAAAAAAAAAAAGGTACTTTTAGAGTTTGCTGTGTGACTTATAAAAAATATTAATTATTCCAAACTGACAAAAAATATTTTCGAAAATGTTCATATCCGATTGCTGTGCAGTGTCCTAGAAAAGCCGGACACCAACATAAGCCTCGCTGCTCGGTGAACTGCATGTAGTAACTGCGCACTGCCATTCCCCAATACACGAGAAGACAGGAAGGCGAAATTTGGTAATTTCACACCAATAAGAGGAATGAGATGCGAGGTCACGGAAAGATAGGAACTACTACGGGAACTCGAACCACATCTCTATCCGAGAAACCATCCAGAAAGAAAAAAGAATCCTCTGAAGACAGAGAATTCAAACCAAACAAAATGAGATACGCAACCTAACACTTTTCCTGCACACTGCCCATCACCAAAATTAAATAAAAAAACACCAGTCGGCTACGTTGCGCTAAACTACATTTACAAAAAATATGCTAGCAATATGTATTGTAGGTTAAACGCGCACTCTGTGACTACATCCTTCCTTGATATGACAAATGCTGCTGCTGCAGAGATGCGTCTGGTAGTCTCGGAGTCCAGTGTCCAAGTGCCCCCAGTGTAGCGCGTCCTATGCGGAGTAGTACACGAAATAGGGCGTAGCCGGTGGAAGAATACACTAGAATTTCAGTTTTAGAGCTACTGTTAGATGGCACGGGGATGAACAAATGCTCTTCCGGACAATGCAAAGGGCACTTTTTTTTCTGTGCGAAAATTCACCATGCTGGGAAGCAGCACTTCAAGAGTTCAGGCGCAGCTGGAATAAGAAACACAGTCACTAAAAGAGTCATGCCAGTATCCGGTGCATCCAATAAGTACGTTGCAACTGTGGGTGTTCTCACAGATTCGGGCTGTGTGAATCCTTCTTGCCTCTCTGCTTCCCTGCCTGTGAGCTAACTGGGATGTAAAATGTAAAACTAACTTGTGAAGCCCCGAGAAAAATAACAAAATCACTCCAAATCCACTTAGTTATAATTCCCAAATATTAATTACAGTTAAAGAACTTCCTTTCAAAATAACTGCAACCAAAAAACATAAAAATCCCATTAAAAAAAATTTAACTGTGTGCATTTTTGAGGGGAAAAAAACCCAGTACAATATTCACGAAATTTACTTGTCTGTTTGAGAGTTCCTCTTCAAACACTGTAGGTTCTTTGGTCATCCAGTACCTCCATAACCGAAAACTGTATTTCAGTTCTGGAAACGTAACCTGAAATAAGCGCACACAAAATAAATTACATAGTCTGAACTATTAAAGTATTAAACTATTATTCTTAGTTTTGCAAGAAAAAAAGTAACAATAATAAAAAACCACTGAATTAATAAAATTTTTTTCAAAACTAGTTTTGCATTGTTTACTTTCCCTAAAGCATTGTTTCACACTCTGTGTGTGTGTGTGTGCATGTGTGTGTGTGCCTGCATACACACATGCATGCACACACTCTCACACACACACAGGATGGATATGAACTCTACTGACAAATTTCGGCAGGTGATTCCTCATCAAAAAATAGGTCGAAAATATATACACAACATATAGCCTAAGTCTATTCCAAAGGGATGAAAACCGCCCTTGAAAGTATAGTTGAAGCAGATGTTTTTTTTGCTAGTTATGCTGGATTTACAATGCCACGACACTCCGACATCACAGTCGCGACTCCGACATAAATATTTCAACAGCCAATCAGAAGCAAGGTCACCCCGACAAAATAACGGCTCCGACCGGCCGACAAAAGTAGATTCTATTTCTACTTTTGTCGTTGTCGGACTCGCTGGGCAGTATAAATAATACCATAAACACAACCTTACAAAACAAAATGTCGTGCATATGTCACTGCTGTGGGAAATTTTACTCTAAAAATATGTTACAGGTATATACTGATTATTGTGTAGAAGAAAGATGCCTGGTTGTTGATGTGACGGAAATAAATAATGATGTAGATAGTATATTTAGATAGCTTTCGACTGTTTTCACAATAAAAAAGTGTACAATATGTTGTGACTTATATGCATTCCAACAAGAAGTATAGCACATTACTGGCCATTTTAAGATGTGCCGACAGCTACGATACACTTGTCGGAGTATTGTTAACACTGAACACATTTTGGTGGCTGACATTGTCGGATGGACATGTGTCCGATTGTCGGAGTATGTTCGTCGTGGTATTTATTGTAAATCCAGCATAACACAGCCAGAATGAACGATAAACGTCTGAGTTTCTGGATACTACATTATTACATGAAGAAGTACAAAGCATAAAAATATGGGCTCCAATATCAACGCCCATCCATGAAAAGTGAGGTGTTGGCAGCACATTTGTGCAAATAAAACCTTAACTGTTTCACTGTGTTTGTTGTTTCCTGTGGATTTGTAATCAACCGTACATGTTAAACAAAACTTTCATTGTGCGCTTTTAAGCTAAATGCCGCAGTTTGAGAAATTAATCCATAACGTTATAACAATGAATCTCAATGTCTGGCACATAGCAACACATTTGCTGTTGGTGCATGGTGTTTCTGTTTTAAATGACACCATGTATTATTGGACCAAGGTTTGTGTCATATGTTGTCCATACATACCCCAATAAACTATCGCTGCTATGCACGTTGGGCCCATGATGGTGCACCAGTTAAGACTGCTGGTCTCCCAGCACGGCGAAGAGGACTCGATTCCTGGCGGGGTCGACGTCGACACGAATATTCGTATCTGGGAAACGTGACAGATGTTACCATTGGCCAGGGTTTTCTTTTTCGGGGCACACCCGTTTCACTACGATGTAATTTTGCCATTGCTCCATCTCCACTCCCCCCGTAAACTTCATCGACATTAATTAATTTCTCGAAAACAGAGGCATTTCGCTTAAAAACACAAGATAGAAGTTTTGTTCACCATTTACTTTACATTACAAATCTGCAGGAAACAACAAACAAAGTGAAACAGTTACATTTTTATTTGCAAAAATGTGCTGCCAACCCCTTATTTTTCATATTTTTCATGGATGGAAGTTGAAATTTGGAGCCCATATTTTTGTGCTTTGTACTTCTTTTAATAATGCAGTATCCAGAAAAAAGACATTTATCGTTCATTCTGGATGTGTTACTAGAAAAAAATATCTGCTTCAACTATACTTTCAAGGGCGGTTTTCACCACATCGGAATAGACTTAGGCTATATGTTGTGATTTTCGACCTGTTTTTTGATGAAATTGCCGAAATTTGTTGGTTGAGTTCACATCCACCTTGTATTACACATACATATATAATGTGTGTGTATATATATCTCTCTGTGTATGTGTCATTATGTTTGTAAGCAACTGTGTAATAGTGTAAGTTTTTGTGTTAACCGTAATTTCTATAGTCTACAGTGATGTCCTATTAATGCCAAAAGCTGTTTGGAGGCTCTCACAACAAATAAAAATAACAAATACCTAATGCATAAAATTGGGAAGTTGCATTAACCTTTGTACCAGCACTAAATAACACAAAGCACTTACTTTCTGCACAGGATGCTGGGAGACTTTGCTGAAATGCGACACAGCTCGCTGCAAGATTTCCTGAATGTCGCTGCTGAGGCTGCTAGCTCCGAGATCACCAGATGTCTCAACAAAGAAATACTGAATATCCTCTACAGCCACCTGCAAAGCATGGGCTATAATTAGTGTACTCAAATTTGCTTTCACAAATATAGTGTTAATTTAGAATTCAATTTGATAATCATATGGTCACAACAAGGAACTCTGTGGCAACAATATTTATGAACTTATTATTGCAACAGCTGTAGAACTTATTTGTACAATAACAG
>NQII01007059.1:76050-102223 GCA_002778355.1 Clitarchus hookeri | reverse complement strand
GGCTTTAACACAGTATATCACAACATATTTCAGGCAAAATTACTGAAATATTTTTAATTTTTCTTGCAGCTTTCTGCCTTGGATGGAATCCTACCTAGGCGGAAGACGTCAATGTGTTGTGGTTGGCGACGAGACATTTGAATACTCAGCTGTTAAGAATGGGGTCCCTCGGGCTCAGTATTAGGGCCATTACTATTCTCTTTGTATNAATCTACTGACATGCAAACAAACAATCTCTTAACAGAATATCGGCCAGGTTTTTGGAAATTTCACAGTACCGTTACAGCACTTTTGAATGTTACAGATGTTATTCGGCTAGCTATGGAACAACGCCAGGTCACACCCCTTACAAAGTCAGATTTTACAAAGGCTTTAACACAGTATATCACAACATATTTCAGGCAAAATTACTGAAATATTTTTAATTTTTCTTGCAGCTTTCTACCTTGGATGGAATCCTACCTAGGCGGAAGACGTCAATGTGTTGTGGTTGGCGACGGACATTTGAATACTCAGCTGTTAAGAATGGGGTCCCTCGGGCTCAGTATTAGGGCCATTACTATTCTCTTTGTATTGACGTGATGCATACTGACATATATATATACACACACACATGCACACACACATACACGAGACTTCGCCTCATCTTTACATGTCATTATGTCACCCCAGGCAGGATTTGAACCCTACAGGACTTGCTACCAGAGTCGACCAGCAGGCCCAAGTGAAATGAGCACCCATGGACACAGCAGTCAAGACAGTCTTCACCTCTTTGACAAACTTCACGTCAACTCTCACGTGTGATAGAAGACAGCCAAGCAGCCCAGTGTTGTCCCTAAGCTCGCGGGAGCGATGCAACCTGTATACGAGGAAAACCGCACTTCCAGTCTACCCCGAGAGATGGCAGCATTCACCACTAAGGGAAGAGCTCCTCGAAGATACCAGACCAGCTGAAGGGCCCACAACCAGCTATCAATATAGGCAAGCGCACAGCCCCTGTCTTGCCAGTTGATTCTCAGCAGCTCACTCCACCACCTTGTGTGCTGGAGCTCTCTGCTACTACTGCCTTCCTCACGAAGAAAAACCACTCTTCAGAAAATCTTCCAGACCTTCAACCCCAGAAGTCGTCTTCATCCTCCTTAACACTCACTACCCCTCTGGTAGTGACACCTGAGTCCTTTCTGGACAACAATAGAGTTAGTTAGGGGTCAGTTAGTATTATAGCTACTTAGCCGCATCTGCTCGTCTAGTTTAGACCCAGGTCACCTTCACCTGGTATTAGTAGTTTACTTCCATTACAGTTAATTTTAGCTAGAAGTTAGTACGGGTCACTATGTCTATTCCTCACAGGAATAAACAGGTAATCTTACCTCACCTCCAAGTATTCATTCCTAGGGTGATTGTGACTTTAATCCCAAGTATACGTCAGCCCACCAAGGAAAAGCAGGAGAGAGAATGTTATTTGAAACCCTCTTTGTTGAACCTAAAGTAGGACTGCGGGCTCCCTTAACCGGGTGCACGTATGTTTCAAACACACACATTAGACGGCCACCCATACTGTAGATTAGCTACGGCAAGGTAACTGGTGCACATGTAAGGGTAGAGCCACAACAATTTGAGAATCAATCCATGAGGTGGCTAGTCAGGCAGCCCAGCCAATTCACTCTAACCACCGCGTTATTTTCGCCAGAAGGAGCGATAAGACTTGTTCTGGAGGTCTGACCCCTTTTGGACCACACCCACGTCACTGTCAGACATCCAGGGTAACATACCGCTCCAACCAACGTGTTGAACTTCGCTGGTTTGTGTAAATGGGTCAGACTCTGGTTAGCTTACCTCCCGACTGGCTTTACACCTAGCTAGGGATCTTTGTCATCTACTCTTCCTTTGCGTGGCAGATCTAAGTTCCTACTTCTATGCCATACACCCACAGGAGTGGTGCAAAGTGGTGAGCGAAGAGGGCAGCTACTGCCTCTGAGCCTAGCGTGAACTGCAAACCAGAACCAACTGCCCTCTGCAGTCTAACCGCATGGGAACGCGCTCAAGCCGCCCGCCAACTGCAGAGGCCTCTTCACCTCCCAGTTCCCTATTTCAGCCACCCCACAAGACCGCAGGCGAGTTGCATCCTATCGTCGAGAGATTTCGCCAAGAACTTCCCGTAACGCTGGGAACAGACAAACCTTGGCTCAGACCCAGCTGGCCAGCAACCCACAGCGGGCTCCAACCAGCATCGCCAGCTGCAGCAGCACCTTCGCCCAAGGACTGGGCCCGAGTTCCAGCCGGCACCAGCAGCAACAATGGCCAAGTCAGGCACTACTCCGGGCCACACCCAATCCATGTAAACCAGTGACTGTGTGCAAACCGGTAGTGCGAAATCCATTAAGCCCACACCAGAAATTTGTGCCGTGCCATCAAGCCATGCGCCCTAGCTTATATACCTGCTGGGGTCCGGTTAGCAGCCAATAAAGTCAGCCCAAACAATTAGTCCATGTCTCTGACAGACACACTAAAACCTTGCCCGACAGTGACGTCGTCGTTAAGTCACCCGACATCACACGTCAGTAATGACATCATTACATCAATTTCCCATTGCAAGTATCATATTTATGAAGATGACCTGCAAATACAGTATTCATCTCCTCTAAAATAGTCAAATTAAATGTGACACTTAAATCACGACCTAACATCTAAACTTACATAATGCATTGCAAATGACTTGAAAATAAATCCTAGTAAATCACAAGCCATTTAATTAAATACAACGCGACTACTCTAATCAATTGATTATGCCAACTTGCACAATGTTAAGATAGGGAATTCAATTGTTACAATGAGTGGAAAAATAAAGAACCTTGGTGTGTATATGGATGAGATGCTTAACTGGTCTAGAGTGTACTAATGTATGTAAAAAAAGTGAACGACTCCCTGCATTCTTTACGAAAACTCTAATATTTTCTTTCGGAGAACGTTAAGAAGATGCTGGTGAAAACACAAATTTTTCCACACTTCAATTATTGTGACATTTTATTCACTGATCAAAACAATAATTTGTCTTCAGAGTTGCAAGTACTTCAATATAATTGCATTAGTTATGTCTTCACTTGAAGTGTAGGGGCTATACAGCATGAGTATAAAAGAATACCCCAACTTTGAAGGTTTATAATATCAAAACCAAACAACCTACAACCTTGATTGACCAATCAAATAAACCGTGGAACCGTGAAGTTTGTTTACCATACATTCATAAATGTTCAATGTGACCACCATGAGGAGCCCGAACGAAATCTACGCGATAATCAAACTCGTTCCACGCACTTGTCAGCATTTCCGGTGTTATGGTTTGGATGACGTTCCTAACTCTCGATTTGAAGTGGTGAGGGGGGAGCGAGCTCGCATTCGACACGTCAATGTGAAGGGGACGGTCTGATGTTTCCTTTATGGTGTGCCACCCCATTGGCACCTAGCTGTTCGCGGATACCTGAACGAGACGTTGCCACAACACTGAATTGGTAGAGGAGCAGCTGGTAACCAGGCTCTTCATCACTAGTCCCCAAGAAGCCCGGATCTTACCCCACGCAATTTTTTTCTATGCGGGTACATTAAGGATCAAGTGTTTCGTCCACCATTGACGACCTCAAAACGAGAATTACGGACGCCATCCAAACCGTAACAGCGGACATGATGACAAGAGTGTGGAACGAGTTTGATTATCGCGTAGATGTCATTCGGGCCACTTATGGCGGACACATTGAACATTTATGAATGTACGGTACACAAACTTCACGGTTCCACGGTTCATTTGATTGGTCAATCAAGGTTATAGGTTGTTTGGTTTTGATATTATAGACCTTCAAAGTTGGGGTATTCTTTTATACTCATCCTGCATTATACCATATTGCAAGATGTTAAATTGGCCGCGTTTAAAAGAGAGACGTACTTTCAAGTCCCTGTTANCTCCTGCATTATACCATATTGCAAGATGTTAAATTGGCCGCGTTTAAAAGAGAGACGTACTTTCAAGACCCTGTTATTGCTACAAAAAATTCTTTATTTTTTCCAGCCAGAATATTAACATTCATGCTTTCAGTTAATAAAAAACAAATGCAACAACCTCACCAGAGGTTCACTGACTAAAATATTATCTATACTGCACATTAAAACACAAAGTTTTGCTCAGTCGTTTACAGTGTCTGCATCAAGAGCATGGAACGAGCTGCCAGATGAAATCCGAATTACAACATCAACAGTCACATTTAAAATTAGTTTTAGGAAATTATTTTCTCCATGCAACACATGATTTGAAAATTCTTGTGCTTAGTATTAGTAATTAATAACTGTAAGGTTTTTATTATCCATTTCTTGAATAGTTTTCTTTATGATAAATGATTTCATAATATTGGTANATTAATAACTGTAAGGTTTTTATTATCCATTTCTTGAATAGTTTTCTTTATGATAAATGATTTCATAATATTGGTAAATTATATATGTATCAAATTAATAACGTTGTAATTATTTAAATGTTGTGATGGGTTGAAGTTTTAAAACAGAAGTAGAGTCGAGCCAAGCCAAGCTTCCACTGTTAGACTCAAACTGAAAAAAGAGCTCAATTTTGTTATACAGGCAAACTTTGACACAACAATCAAGCTTATTTTTTCAGCTTGATAAAATTTTCGATCCTTCACAGCACTACCTTATGCGTTAATTCCAAGATGCTTGGCATCAGAACATACGTTTATGCGGAGTATAAAACGGTACACGTTTATTAACATTTGTATACATTGAAACTGCCAAGTTAAAACTTACCGATCTCTTGAAACTTTTGTTTTGGACTAGGTGCACGTACCTTTCCACAATCTGCACCGCTCTGCACTGTGAGTGCTCATTCCATGGCACTGCCATTTTCGTGTACAGAGTAATTTCCATTGCACATAAGTTCAGTAAAATGGCGTCCGTGAGACACTAAACAAACAGTACAGAGTGTGCAGTGTTTGTTACTTGCACATGTATGGCAACATTAATGATTTTGGTTTCTGCTATTTTCCGGTGATCGCAAATTTGAGATTTTACATGAAAATGTGTCTTATATTTCAGAAGTTTCTAGGCAGCGACTGTGCAAGTCTGTAGTGAGTTTTTATTAGACTTGAATAAGTGTTAAAAATCATAAAAAAGATATAATCAATGTTTCAAAGTAAGTCTAAAATTTTGTTAGTATTAAAATTTGTTTTTGAATGTTTGTCGTGTAATTATCTTCCCTGCTCCCAATCATCTACACGTTTACAATATTATTAGTATTTTTTTCCAGTTACGTTAAGAAGCATGTGCATTGTTAGGTTATGTGGTATCCCCCCACACCCCCATCGGTGTTAAACAAAAGGGTTAGGTAGAAAAACTGTGTTTACTTGGATGGAAAGCGTTAATAAATTATCAGTCCGAGCAGATTAAAAGTAAGTGTTTCCAATTTTATGAATTAGAATAAAAAGTATTTTATTAACTTTGCATTCTTAGCTATTTAATTTAGTGATAGCCCAATAGCCGATATCCGGTATCGGATATCGGTACATTTACCATTATTGGAGATCGGCACTAAAATATTGGCACATCGGTAATGGCCATTCTAACCTCAAGTATTTTCTCTCCTCTCCTGCACAATTAATTTTCTCAACTCTTTAACATCAGGCTGCAGCAATACAACTAAAAATAATAGCATTAATTTAAAATGTTGATATGCATAATTAAAAAAAAAAAAAAAATTTCAAAAAATTCTTTACGATAAAAACAAATTAAAATGTACATGCCCATCATTATTTTACACTTCACAGATTACATTTTTATTTTTGGTAAAGCAGTCGTATGTTTGACGTACGTTTCTCAAAGTAAACAAAATGATTGTGGCTTGTTAGCTTAGTTTTCATTCCTGTCCTTTTACATATTTTTTGTAGACTAGCAACTTTCTTGCAACCTTAACTTAGTTTTGTAATATGTTATAGTCAGCTACAATTTTGTATAATGTTAAAACTATTTTTTTTTGCTGCTTTGATGTACCGGGCATAAAGTAAATCTCACTTAACAGTAAGTCTATTTAGGTTATTGCAAACAAAACTTTTACAGGCAGCAGTTTTCTCTCATACACTTTAGTGACAAATGTCTGCTTACAGTATGATAAATGAAAATATCGGTTTACAGGTATCGGATTGGTAAAGTCCTCTTAATATCGGAACCTTCATCTGTATCGGGTTTTTTCAGCATCGGGCCATCGCTAATTTAACTTTCATATAACACTAAGTTCAAGAAGGATTTTAAAGTACTTCCAAGTTTGAGCTCGGCTTGACTGAAATTGTGGTATAAGGCTTGAGCTTGCCTCAGCTCTGCTTGAACATATAAAATTGGGGCTCGCCCATCCCTATAATATATATATATAAATATAATGGCAGTAACTTTACTATTTGTAAATCAATAGTTCTGTAGTATCTTTTTAGTACAAACATCAATAATTTTGTAATGACTTCATAAGTGTATACATTATTAATTATCATGTATATTTTTTTATAATACAGTACCCATGGTTAAATGTAAGAAAAGGTGCTTGCCTTAATTTTGCCATGTAAAAATATGACACAAATAAATAAAGACTGAGCTGAATTTCACATCTGGTAAACTTGCACATGCATACACACACCTTGTTAATTTTAAACTTTCTGCGGGCCTCCTCCACCATTGTGTTCTTGAAGCCAGTGTGAAGTTTCTCTGGCTGGAAGGAGTCGAGGGTGCTGCAGTTTGCAACATCTACAAAATCTCTCAGGCGCTGGAACCTTTCAGATGGGTCCTCCACTGTAAACAATACACTTACATTACACTACAGACAGACTGGTGTAGCACATTTACCCACATCTCCACTGCAAATATGAGTTTCTGAATTGGAAAAACAAATTTATGTACAGTTTAATACTTTTTTACATTTGCAAGATTTTTAACTGGTTTTATTCTAAAACAAGGTACTTTATTTCAAACCCATAAATCCACTGTTCCTTTCTTTTCCTGTCAAATGAATAAACATACTTTTTGGTGTTTATTTTTTAATTGCGAATTTTGTCATGTATGAGCTTAGTTTTTCCATGCGTTTGTAACACACAGAATTGGCAAAGGAGCAGTGTCCCCGCTTCTCAGACGGAAGACACACTGGCACTGGTGACTTGGGAATGCACCCTCTGTAGAGCTACAAAACATTGGTCTACCTCTCGGACTGCACACGGTATGGCTCTGAGTCACCCTCACACCAGCTCTCCTTTTTTTCCCCACACCTCACTGACTTATGTCATTGAAACACATCGTGTTGGACCTTGTACTGAAGGGTACGTTTAGTGCTGTTTTCATGTTTGTGCATTACAATTTGTGATAATTTTTGTAAACTGTCTAACATTGGCAGCCAGCTCAGTGTACAGCACATACGCAACTGCTCTTTGTGATTGTGAAAATGTAATTTTTAAAGACATTTATAAAAAAAATGTTCTGAAATATATAGTAAAAATATATGATTTTATTATGTTGCATTTCTTCCCACAATAACTGGTACATCTGTAGTTATTGAACAATTCTTGCAGATTATAAGTTAATTTCAAGAGTAAATTTGAAGAGCAATTTAAATTTGTAACTTTACCATTTTTGAATATTTCTGCCTTCCATATATCCAATTGGTTTTGGACGAAATGGAGAGCATAGTCAGTCATGTGGTGGGTGGTTTCTTCACAGTGCTTCTGAGAGTTTGTCCCACTGCCAAAATTTATTGAAATGCTTTAAATGTACAAAGTAATATCAATTAAAAATGATAACTCTGAATTTGAGTTTTTGTTGTAGCAAGCTTTTATTTTTTCTTTAGTTTCAACATGGAAGATTAAACTGCCTTAGAATGAGCGTGCAGGAGGAATTACAGACCTGTGATGTCCAAGACACTGCGTTCAGCGATGTAGTGTTGGTACATGGTGCGGAGCAGCTCGGTCCCCAGGCCTTGGTTCTGGAAGGGTGGCAGCACCAGCATCTGACTGATCCGTGGTCGGATATTCTTTGGGTATGCGAAGTATTGGTAGACCGACATGTAGCCCACCACAGCATACTTGGTAAAACCTCCCTGAACATACTTCTCGTACCTGCCAGCAAAGTGCTTTATTGCACTACTTTCAAGGACGAATTTTCAACTGTTTCTATAATGAAAATATAAGTTTAATTATATGATAAGATTGAGATTCATCATCATGTAAAGTAATGAAAAGTTTGACAACTGAAATTCAGCAGCTATGTGAACTCCGGGAAGAATCTGAAAGCAGAACCTTTGCTTTACACTACTTTTTTTTAAAACTTTCTTGTGTTAAAATTTTTTCTTTAACTGCAATTACTACTTATGTAGAAGAAATTTTCTCCCATTCAACTTTACGATTTTAAACTTTCCTTTATTTTACATTTCTCCTTAAACTTTAATTACTGCTCAAATAATAAAAATTTTCTCCCATATACTCTCTTATGCATTTTACAGGACATTAAACTAAAGTTCTCCACACCACCAATAAAATAAACACAACCATAACTAGTATATTGTGGGGTCATAAGAAAAATAAAACAAATTCGGAATGGCAACCAACTATAGAAGCCTACATACTGTTGTGTGAATTATACTGTTGAGTTGAGCAGAAATATCAATAGGGCATGTAAGCAATTGTGAAGTATAATCTACAAGATGCTATTGCAAGTGTACAAGACAGTGAGTTCTGCATGATAAAAAAAAGTGTAAAAATAAAGGTAATGTAAATTTTGTGCCAACAAGTTAAAATCATAAATTTTTCATTTCATCTGTTTTCAATGTTGTAATTTTTCAATTCCTTCAAAATATTATTCTGATAGTCCAAATATTTTTCTAACCTACCATAAAGCTACATTTGTTTATGTTTGAACAGATACTTGTGTTATCCGTGGGTTGGAACAGAACGGGAAAGTAACATCTGTTTTGGTGCCAGCCCTTGCCGTTACGAAAATTTACCCTGCCTATACATGAGACTGGAGGCTGTGTATTATTGATCTGCTGCAAGGGACAGGAGGAGAAAGGAAGCAGTCAGAGGGGCGAGAGACAGGTGGAGAAGGGGTAGCAGGTAGAGGGGCGAGAGACAGGATGAGAAGTGGTAGCGGGTGGAGGGGCGAAAGACAGGAGGAGAAAGAGAATCGAGCAGAGGGGCGAGAGAGAGAGAGGAGTTGAAAAAAAGGGGGCAGAGAGAAGTAGGGAGGGAAGTTCAGTGATCTCCAGGTTTTGTGTGTGAGACAGACAGACAGAGAGAGAGAGAGACAATGTGTGAAGTAGCACGTTAATTGGTAGGCAACTAACTCCCTCATGCCTCTACCACAAACTTAGAGGAGGAAGTAAGGACGCGCCTGCTGGTCGTTACATAATGCCGCTGTCAGAGGTCTTAATTTTTTTGTATTAACTTGTCGCTGCATACGTGTAGTTTACGGCATTCGTTAAACACAGAATGTAAAAAGGAAAATACAATAACAAAAAAATCATGAACCACAGTAAATTTTGTTATAACAATACCTCGCTGTAGCGATAATTTATTTTGCCATTGTCGGCTATCGTTATAACGCGGTTTCACTGTAGATTCCTAGGAACCATAAGAACAAACAAATTTGGAGATTTACAGTAACTTCGTTATCACATAGATATAAAAAAAATATTCACAAACCTATGTTGTACAGTGAAATCAATTTGAAAGCATTCAAACTCCTAATCACCACATAATTTACTGCACATTTACTGGGCAAATAAAGTAGATTAAATTTCCAAAATACAGGAATGTAAGAAATGTTTATGTTTACCTGTGACAGGGTATAAAATTATGTGAGTGAAGACTAGAGGTGAGCCGATACGGTTTTAGAGCCTTTTCCGATATTGCTGATACCAATACCGATACTGCCTTGACAAGGAAAAATATTAAAAGTTTCAAAAAATTGAAAACTTAATTCTTAAACATTTACCAAAATAAAATTCTAATTGTCTTCGTTTTTATTGTTTCAGTGATAGGCCTAACTCTTACGATAAATATAAATCTAGGAACCACATATTAAGCTTAAGCATATTTATAAGACAAAAATAATCTCCAAAAGCATGTCATTACGCAACGAAACTTTTAAAAATAAACATAACACTTCAAATGGTGCGTACATTCAAGGTGCCGTTGTAAGTTTGTGGTACTATAGGACCTCGATGATGTACCGCCTCTCGAAACCAAACATTTGCAAATATTGTAAACAGCCTTGCATTCTTGCGTGTTGCTTACGGTAAAAATAAATTCCACAAGTCACTTTTTCTTCCAGCCATATAATTTGTTTATCGCTAGCACACGTAAATAATTTCACCACGTTCGTACCCTAACCTAACACCGTCATATTACTACAGCAACAGCAAACAAACCAACCAAAAAAAGAAGACAAACAGTCAGAATAGTGCCGCCAGGCGGCAGTAATGTGCAGCATGTAATCAGCATTACTAGTTATATAAGTTTTTTTTAATGCGATTTGTCGTGAAACTAATAAGACAAAATATTTTTGGATTTAATCGTAAATATTAATAATTTTTATTATAATATATGTGTTAGGCTGATAAAATGTTAGATTTTGTTCATGCTGCAAGCTTGCCTACATAGACAAAAATTTAGTAAATGCAAATGGTGGCTACTATTGTTTTGTTGTATACATGTTTTGTAAACAATCATGCAAAACGTGCCTAATTTTGCTTCGGAAATAAACGCAGCCAATTGGGTACTTTAGTAAAACCAATTTAAAAATAGTGATTATTTTAATAAAACCAAATAGTAAGCTAACCCAATCCAATTATGGCAAGTTGAAAACAGCATCATCTTAGATTTTTAGAGCAAAATATTGGTTACAATATAGGCGATTTAAATATGAATTGCGCACAATTCCGATAGTTACAATATCAGCCTGTTTCGAAATATCGGTACCGGTATCGGCTCAGCCCTAGTGAAGACATCATGCATGACTTTCAATGAATCAATGGTCAAATTGTGGTTTGACATATCAATGTTAAGCAGGCTGATGTATTTACTACCCTTTAAAGATTCCACCTGCCTGCATCTAAAACAAACTTTTGCTCACCCACCACTTGCCTCTTCGTCTCTACACACAAAGTGCTCAATTGATGTGCAGTCTTTCCAACCACAACTCACCTGAGCGTAACTACGTGGTGACCTATATTTTTATGGCACACTAATAAAGATTAAAGTATGATGCATGTCCAAAGACAACTACATATAGACTTTCGGTATAAAAAATTTAGCAGCTAGAACTGATTCTCAAAGTACCAATTTCCGTCATTTTCATGCCCAAAAAAATAATTCCTAGGAGTTGAGAAATGAGAACACGAAAATTGTCTCTTTGGGCACAAAATGTTTCATAAATGCTTTTCATGTTTAGATACCCCCACAAAATATCCAACAATTTTTTAAATAATTGTTTTAATTACCAAACCTCTGCAATGCACTTCATACGCTAACCAGGCAGAGCTCTTATCAAACTCTTAATCATGCATTAACCCCTTAAGAGTCAAAAGTGATATAAGTGGCTTACATGACAAAAAATCGCCAATTCTCATCATCAATGTCGATGAAGCTGGCAGCATCAATGTACCACAGTATGAACGTTTGCAATCGGTCATGAAAATTTACAAAGCCTGGCGTGGTAACATCACAGAAGAACACTTCATAGCATTTCGGTGGACTGTTTTCATCTGTAAGCAACATAAAAATGTGCACTTCACAGCACTTTTGTCTCGTGCAGCAACAGCTCAAGTTCATAAAAACCAATATAATCCAATAAGTTAAGACTATTTAGGTAATTTTACATAGGTATAATTTGGACATTTCAAATTCCAAATGAATACTATTATAGTTCTATAAAATTGTTCTGATAACCAGTTCATGGACGTGTTCACACACATGGCACATCAGACTATGTGCTGTAAATGGTTTTTGCAAATATGACACACAGCACCTCAATTTACTTGTATGGTTTTCCATTGAAATATTTTTTTTTCACACACTTGAATGAATAATGTAAAAAAATATATAAATGATAACAGCAGTCACATAATGCTTGTGTGAATTTTTTCTGATACTTTAAAGTGGTAAGTTTCAAATGCACAATGGTGAGATACAGTTTTTCCACAAAGTAATTAAAATTACAATTTGTGATGTTTGCAGATGAGAATGGAAACAGGTCTGCTGGATGTTGCAAAATGAGCCTAGCCTATGACATTTCGTGCATGCATGTGTGTGCACGACTGCCAACCACCACACCTTGTTACTCCACACGGTGGCAAGGGGCTGCGGTGGTGCAGTAGTCAGATTACCGTTATTTACTTGCACAATGTTCACACTTATTTTATTTTACCACATTTTTGTCCAAAAAAAATGGAGTGAAAACTTTTTGTGATGAACTCAGAAAAAAATTTTTGTCGAACATAAAGTTTCATATAAAATAAAAGGTAAAAGTGCTTGTTTATAACAAGTTCTATTTGGTTTTCACTTGCTATAGAAACATTGCATAAAAATGTTAAGAATGTCACTGTAATTTATCCATGACAAACCCGGCTTGTGTGCGGCAGCAGCAGCCACAGTTAGTTGGCACACAGAACTGGCAAACACGTAATGGNCCATGACAAACCCGGCTTGTGTGCGGCAGCAGCAGCCACAGTTAGTTGGCACACAGAACTGGCAAACACGTAATGGCCTCTTAGCCGGGAAATGTGCAGCAATGTCACCACTTCTGTAGCTCATCCATTCTAACTACCACCCCCACCTCCTTCCTGACTATTCCTCAGAAATTTTTTTAGAAAAAAGAGTAGAGGGGGGGGGGGATGTGCAGGCTATGAGATAAGAATTTAAGCACCATAGTAGAGACATGCTGAAGGATAAAGGCGAGGACAATAATCTGACATGTGAATACAGACAATCTGTATTACAGTCTCAGCTAACGTCTCCTTTAGGTCACGTGTCCTATTACCACAGAAAACAAAAATGCCCATGAGCAAATGTAATATTTTACACATCCAAAAATTTACACAAAAATCAAATTTTTAATTTGTCAAAATTTACTAACTAGCTGAACGAAATATCTAGCTATATATATATATATATATAGTGGCACTCAATAATAAAGTTGTTCTGGTCTACATCATAGCAAAAGTGTTACATGGAAATGCCACAAAAATTAATTTAAAAAATGTTCTCTAAATTACAACTCCAAAATGGCTAAAACTGAAAACAACACCCACACAAGACGGCCAATAAATGAAAGTAGATTGGGTATGGTGCCACAACCACTGACAATATTCAAAAACTGAATAAATTTGTATTGTTGTATGCACACAAAACATGGCACAAAACTCCAATAAAAACTATTTGCATATACTGTTACAATTTTCCGAAGTCTATTGGTGTAGCCGGCTTCTTTGAGGGTTGGAGGTCTTAATTAAATAAAAGAGTTGATAATAATGCCCTAATTTTAATCCAAAAACAAATACTTCAAACTTATATAGACAACAATGCAATATCCANAGAGTTGATAATAATGCCCTAATTTTAATCCAAAAACAAATACTTCAAACTTATATAGACAACAATGCAATATCCACAACACTTGCTATTTACAGCTAATATTAACATAACCGTCCCTCAACTCACGAAAATTAACACAAACCAACCACTAAGAACCAGTCTAAACAGTTTTCTAGCACCTACTGAATTACTATTAAAATTGTATATTTGCTATCTGACAAGCTTCAGTATTCACATTCAAGGCCCCCTTAATTCCACTTTAAAATAACTGGTTTTTCTTGTTGGAATGTACGCACGCGCACTCAACTCGTTGAGTAACTCACTCTTCGCAGCATTTGCTTGCTTTACTTATTACTGCCGAACACAAACTCGCCTGTCGCAGTCTTCGTTCACCTCTGCCATCTGTCTTCTTCGTTCACTGCTCGCCACACTTTTCCACGTGGCTACAACAGACTGCTGACCCCTCGAGATGCAGCACTATTTATAGGGCCTGGCACTCAATCAAGAAAAATTTTCACAAGTTGGCCTGCAAAGAGGAGGAAGTCAAAGTTTGCGCAACCACAGCCAACCGCTCCAGCAGGGGGGAGGGGTGGTGGCACCAGCACACGTCAGCATCTATATCTCCCCATCCCTGTGGCATAATAGCATGCAACACTACCCCCCTCAAGTCTGTTCGTCCAGAATGGAATCTCCAACACCTGGACCTCCATAGAATGCCAGTCTGTCAATGTGGACAGCCTTAGACTACACCCAAGAGCCCGGTTAACAAATCTGATACACCACATTACTGATCTGCTTTAGGATTCTGCAAGGCCTTCCCAACACTTCAGTAGCATTGGGTGATATTCCTTCCGCCTTTCGGGGTTATACAGCCACACTAGCTGTTCTCCTTGAAAAACCGCTTCAGGCATTCTCTGGTCATACAGAGATTTCATTCTGTCATTGTTGACTTTAAGGTGCTGCTGGGCAAACTCATGGATGTCGACTAACCTCCGATGTAGTTTACTGGCATATTCTGGGTGGCTACTGCTTTTTCTTCTGGATGTCTGAANAGAGTTGATAATAATGCCCTAATTTTAATCCAAAAACAAATACTTCAAACTTATATAGACAACAATGCAATATCCAAAACACTTGCTATTTACAGCTAATATTCACGTAACCGTCCCTCAACTCACGAAAATCAACACAAACCAACCACTAAGAACCAGTCTAAACAGTTTTCTAGCACCTACTGAATTACTATTAAAATTATATATTTGCTATCTGACAAGTTTCAGTATTCACATTCAAGGCCCCCTTAGTTTCACTTTAAAATAACTGGTTTTTCTTGTTGGAATGTACGCATGCGCACTCAACTCGTTGAGTAACTCACTCTTCACAGCATTTGCTTGCTTTACTTATTACTGCCGAACACAAACTCGCCTGTCGCAGTCTTCGTTCACCTCTGCCATCTGTCTTCTTCGTTCACTGCTCGCCACACTTTTCCACGTGGCTACAACAGACTGCTGACCCCTCGAGATGCAGCACTATTTATATATAGGGCCTGGCACTCAATCAAGAAAAATTTTCACAAGTTGGCCTGCAAAGAGGAGGAAGTCAAAGTTTGCGCAACCACAGCCAACCGCTCCAGCAGGGGGGAGGGGTGGTGGCACCAGCTCACGTCAGCATCTATATCTCCCCATCCCTGTGGCATAATAGCATGCAACACTACCCCCCTCAAGTCTGTTCGTCCAGAATGGAATCTCCAACTCCTGGACCTCCATAGAATGCCAGTCTGTCAATGTGGACAGCCTTAGACTACACCCAAGAGCCCTGTTAACAAATCTGGTACACCTCATTACTGATCTGCTTTAGGATTCTGCAAGGCCTTCCCAACACTTCAGTAGCATTGGGCGATATTCCTTCCGCCTTTCGGGGTTATACAGCCACACTAGCTGTTCTCCTTGAAAATCCCGCTTCAGGTATTCTTCTGTCATTGTTGACTTTAAGATGCTGCTGGGCAAACTCAAGGATGTCGACTAACCTCCGATGTAGTTTACTGGCATATTCTGGGTGGCTACTGCTTTTTCTTCTGGATGTCTGAACNGGATGTCGACTAACCTCCGATGTAGTTTACTGGCATATTCTGGGTGGCTACTGCTTTTTCTTCTGGATGTCTGAACAGCAGGTCACCAGGTAGACGAAACTCTCTCCCCCACAGCATCCTCAACGGCAAAACCCTTGTTGACTCGTGGACTGCCGAGCGATACACCAGAAGAAATAAGGGTACTTTGGAGTCCCAATTCTTTTGGTTGTCATCGGCTCTCAAAACCCTGATGTTATGAGCTGCCCAAATCTCTCTACTCTCCTTTTGGTTGTCTTCCACGAAGATTACCAGATACTGTTCCAGAGTACAACTGAGCATCTCAATCATCCCACCTGACTGAGGATGTAATGCTGTGATTCAAGTTTTCTTTATTCTTAAAATCCTTGTATGACCTGAGGCCACTTGGTGAAATGGTCTTGCGCTACAAGAAGGTACCGATTTCACCTATCAGTGACTGGTAATGGTCTAAGAATGTCCACTGCCATCCTCTCAAATGGAGTACCAACACTGTATTTCTGAAGGGGACCTCATGTCTTACAGTCCATTCACTATTTCTTCACTCTTTTTGAAACAAACATTAGAAAAAATTACCGCACGAACAACATACACACCTTTTTTTCTTTCTTTTAAATAACTATTTAAGATATAATATTTTTGGCTAAATGGTACTTTTAATAAATACATATTTATTTATACATGAGATTTATCTATATATATTTAATTACATATATTTTATAAATTGTAATATTTATTTTGTGTTGTATATGAATGAAAAACCCTGAGAGCAACAATATTTTGGCAATGGAGAGTAAGAAACAGGTCACAGTTAAAATGTTAGAACCTTGTTTTTGGTATGCTATTTGTAAATTAAACATTTCCTATTAAAATATTTACATTTTCAGGTAGCACTGATGGAAACATATCATTGTTACTATTAAAANAAATTAAACATTTCCTATTAAAATATTTACATTTTCAGGTAGCACTGATGGAAACATATCATTGTTACTATTAAAAAATTTTAGCCAAAAATACAGTGAATAGTTCCTAGTAACATGCTGTTTTTTTCTCTTCAAGGAAGAAATTTGAACAGGCGGGGGGAGCGTAGCCTGTCACTTTTTTAACTACCTCTACAATTTTAGCATATTTTATTCATATTACTACAGCAAACATTATGTTTGAATTTGTGATTTTAAATTGAAACACAATTTTTATGTTTGAATACTTATTATAATATTATATGTCATCGCGAAACTGTTACAAATTGGAAGTTTCTGAAAGTGACTATATAACATTGCTTGTTGCCTTTTTTTTGCTGAATCCTGTGTTAAACTTTCTCGCTGCAAAAAATTCTTACAATCATGTAATCAAGATTGTACACTTTATGCTACTTCAACCTACCTAGGCAAGTTGTCATAAATGTGTGTTTCCACCGCAGGAGTAAATATACTGTAATGTGTGTTGTGTTCGTTGCGAGTGAAATTACCATTGTTATGCCTCTGTCGTGGCCCTTACGCTGGGCCACTGTGTGTGTGTGCGCATATGTGTGTGTGTACATGTGTGTGTACGTGTGTGAAAAATATTGGTCATGCAAAATTTATATGTTCAACAGTAAACTGTTTTATGACCAAATTAATTATTTGTAAGTAACGTCTGTTTATTTATGACAACTTTATAATGTTACCCTAGGTGTTTGAAACAATTGTGCAGCATGCTTGTTTCAGAGAATTGAATTTCTGCCACAAGATGACATGGCATGGACTTGACTAATGTCTGAAGTTATGCAGGAGGCAATTCACACCATGAATCCTGCAGGGCAGTCTACAAATCCAATCTGCACCAATCTGAGAAAGGGTTGCACGTCTGTCACGTTTAATGATTCTCGTCAGTTGTCGTTTGTCCCGTTCTTTCACTATCTTTTTCCAGCCGCAGCGATGTCGAAGATGTGATGTTTTACCGGATTCCCGATATTCATGGTACACTCGTGAAATGGTTGTACGTGAACATCCAAATTTTATCGCTACCTCGGAGATGCTATGTCCCATCTCTCGTGCGCCGACTATAACACCACATTCAAACTCACTTAAATCTTGATAATCTGCCATTGTAGCAGCAGTAATCGATCTAGCTGCCGACCGCATCGCATTACTCTGATTGGTTCCATACCTCTGTTATTTGCATACGCAAGCCTATACCAGTTTTTTTTTGCTCTTCAGTGTACAAAGAATTCAAAAATGTAACTAATAGATCAAAACAGAGGGGAAAAAACAGTTATTCATACATTTAGGTAACAAATAAAATTTTCATAAGCTTACATTTGAATGTTGTTCTTGTTAATGTTGAATATTTCGATAATTTAACGTAGCAGGCTTATTAATGACACAATGCACAATAATTAAAAACTAAACAGTTTTGATTCCTTTGAAAACACTATTACATTTGTGTCAGTATTCTGGTAAACTGCACTTCAACATAAAAACATAACACTTTAAAAACTATGTGTATCTGTGTGTGTATGTCTATATATATAAATTTTTAAAAATAAAAGGAAAAATTAACAAAGGCGAAAGAAAATTTTGATGACTTTAATTTTGGAGCTCAATTTTCAAGCTATCAGGTTTGTTCAAGTATCAAATGAAAGCTAGTACCGTATTTAATACTTTCAAACAGATACTCTATTAATTTTTCATTTTATTAACAGTGAAAACATGAATAAATGCTCTGTTAGTTTCTATCTCAATGAAAACATTACAAGACCTATCCACTATTAAGCAGAAGTAACTATGGTCTGTCTCATATAAGTTGGCCAGATTCTGACAATCAGTGAGTGGCAAATTGAAGTATACGAAACATACAAAGTGCAATTTACAAAATTCTGTATCAGCTGATGCACGAAAGAACAAAAGTTAGTATTATGTTAGCTATTCTGGGTGCACTGCCGACACACATTAGACAAGCAGAAAATACGCTATAAGAAATGGTTCCTAGATTAATTAATACATTTTATTTTACGTGGACACAAAACAGTGGTTGTTAGTGTTACAAACTAAACTTCGTGATAAAGTAGTAATGTATGGGTGTTCAAAATGAAATTCACAATAAAACGATCTATATCCAAATGAAAAGCAACAAAGCAACTTCAAAACCTTTTTCACGTCTCCAACCATGCTTTCCATATGTGCTTGATATTAATTCCAAAAGCATAGAGAAATATTGCACAATATAGTTGATTTATTTTTACAATACTTTGACAAAATATATTTCAAATTCGTGTCGTTCCGAGACAGTAATAGAAGAACAGTCAACTTTCAAAAAGACTGGATCAAGAGGCAGGCCATGCTGCTATCTGTTGAGCAATGCAAACGGCTCACACCCCGCCATGTCATGCCATGCACGCCATCTGTCCGCTCTTTCCCTAAGCATTACCAGCCAGAAAAGAATAGTTTTTGTGTGTGATATATAACAAATTTACTAACAGATACCAATAGTTTTATTTTTCCATGAGCTCTGCATAATTTTTAAAGTAACATATATTTTGTGTACAGCGATTTTGAGTACTAGTAATTTCTATTTGGACGGTAATCGTTCGTCTACATAAATTATACGCCATATTGTTCTCCTGAAAACCCATTTCCTCGTTTCCGTGTTGTTACTATATTGTATTGATAAAACGAAGAAAGTGGGACACGCGTGAATAGTTTTTAAGCAATTCTTACGTTATTCCACACGTCACATATTTCCAACTCGAACTGTTTAGTATCAGTAATAGCAAAATTACTGCACTGCAATCAATAGTCGTTGGTGAGTTGTTGGTGAATAGAAGTATGTTGTCAATAAAATTTCCAGAATTACTTTTAGTTCTAGTTATATTAGATATGACGCCCAAAGTGTGATAATAGCTACAACTACAGTCTCGTAAATGTTAACCAAAATTTGCAGTTTCGGACAAATTAAAAAAGAGTTAGTAAATATTAAATTTTTTGCATGATTTTATATTTTTACTTTTCTAAACTACTAATTTTTTTAGACAGATGTCAGTCTAAAATATCTTAAAAATTTGTTTAACATTACAGTACAATGGCAAGTGAATTAGCTGACAGCATGTTGATAAAAAATACAGCCTCCACTTGATGCACCAGCTGCTGGCGAAAGGATACATAAACAAAATGTAAACATTGGCGCTATTTTCGTCGAACTGTCAAAATCTTACCAAGTTACACGAGACAAGAGAGCAAATATACTTAGACCTCTGACAGAACAATTGAAACATTTTACTGCAGCAATTTTGTCATTTAATGTAAGTACATCAGTGTTTGTATATACTGGATGATACCTATAATTGTCATTCATTGCTAAAGTGACTAATATTTATACAGACAATGAAAACTTTCTCAACTACTCATTAAACATAAAATTTGAATTCTGAATACTGTTTCTCTTGGAAAGTTAAAACTCTCTCAGATTCTATCTTCTACTTTCGTTTCGTTGTTTGATTTGATCATATATAACTACAATTTTGTATATACAGTACAAATAATACTAGAAACCAGTTTGAGCATGTGGGATTCAGTAAACACGTCACAAATATGACAAGTGATTTACTTACTGCCTTCAGTCTTGAATGAGCGTTCCAGGAGCCCAAATGGGGTGAAGTTAACATCTTTGGCCAAGTCATTGCAGAAGTCATCCAAATTAGTGTGGAAGCCAGGTTGCAACTTCTCAGCAATGAGCTTCCCGACATCGTCTGGCTGTAAGGCAAAAAATTATAATGTTGTCACAAAAAAAAATACTTACCAGAAACCTGAGTAATGTATATAGTTGAAAGGCTATATATAGGTGACTATTTTGATTATGAAAACCTGCATGTCACTAAGCTCATATTTTGAACGTGTACAAATAGCATTAAAGTTTGTAATTGCACACAAAGTAAAGAGAATTATGCACAAAAGTTTTCTGAAAGAACTGACCACATTCAATAAAACAATGTGAGCTCACCATGTCATCCACTCATGTTTCTATCCTACTTATTACCCATCACCAAATGCAGGCTTCTTTTTGCTGTGGCTTTTTTTCTTTCTTTATTTCTTCCATTTAGGCAAGGTAGAGCTGCAATTTTATTTTTGTTCACAACTAATTCAGCACTTATGCTATACATAACAATGTTCAAAATTACATCAACAAAGATCTGCATAAATGTGGAAATTCTTCAAATAATAATAGCCAGATAAGGCACAACACTCTCCTGCACGGTTCCTTTCAAAATGCTATCAGGCAGCATTACAATGTTAAAGTATGAAAAAGAAAGTACTGTGAACAAAAAGAGAAATATGTACCAGAAACAGAGAATTGGTTAGTCTTCAAATGCAACACTATCTAGCCAACAGACTTTAAACAATTTCATCTTTCAGACAAAAATACCTAACACTAATTATAACATCTAAAAAAAAACAGCAGATCCCAAAACTGGTACAAAAGGAATATTTTTTTGGGATAATTAAATTCCAAAGCATGTAATTTTCAAGAACATCGACACTAGTGTCCAGAATTAAAGCAACAAACAGACATCCATCCCTTCCATGATCATTTTGCCACAAGATAGTATTGGGTGATAGATAGTAAAATGGAAACAAANGAAAAATTAACAAAGGCGAAAGAAAATTTTGATGACTTTAATTTTGGAGCTCAATTTTCAAGCTATCAGGTTTGTTTAAGTATCAAATGAAAGCTAGTACTGTATTTAATACTTTCAAACCGATCCTCTATTAATTTTTCATTTTATTAACAGTGAAAACATGAATAAATGCTCTGTTAGTTTCTATCTCAATGAAAACCTTACAAGACCTATCCACTATTAAGCAGAAGTAACTATGGTCTGTCTCATATAAGTTGGCCAGATTCTGACAGTAAGTGAGTGGCAAATTGAAGTATACAAAACATACAAAGTGCATTTACAAAATTCTGTATCAGCTGATGCACGAAAGAACAAAAGTTAATATTATGTTAGCTATTCTGGGTGCACTGCCGACGCACATTAGACAAGCAGAAAATACGCTATAAGAAATGGTTCCTAGATTAATTAATACATTTTATTTTACGTGGACACAAAACAGTGGTTGTTAGTGTTACAAACTAAACTTCGTGATAAAGTAGTAATGTATAGGTGTTCAAAATGAAATTCACAATAAAACGATCTATATACAAATGAAAAGCAACTTCAAAACCTTTTTCACGTCCCCAACCATGCTTTCCATATGTGCTTGATATTAATTCCAAAAGCATAGAGAAATATTGCATAATACAGTTGATTTATTTTTACAATACTTTGACAAAATATATTTCAAATTCGTGTCGTTCCGAGCCAGTAATAGAAGAACAGTCAACTTTCAAAAAGACAGGATCAAGAGGCAGGCCGTGCTGCTATCTGTTGAGCAATGCAAACGGCTCACACCCTGCCATGTCATGCCATGCACGCCATCTGTCCGCTCTTTCCCTAAGCATAACCAGCCAGAAAAGAATAGTTTTTGTGTGTGATATATAACAAATTTACTAACAGATACCAATAGTTTTTATTTTTCCACGAGCTCTGCATAATTTTTAAAGTAACATATATTTTGTGTACAGCGATTTTGAGTACTAGTAATTTCTATTCGGACGGTAATCGTTCGTCTACATAAATTATACGCCATATTGTTCTCCCGAAAACCCATTTCCTCGTTTCCGTGTTGTTACTATACTGTATTGATAAAATGAAGAAAGTGGGACACGCGTGAATAGTTTTTAAGCAATTCTTACGTTATTCCACGTCGCATATTTCCAACTCGAACTGTTTAGTATCAGTAATAGCAAAATTACTGCACTGCAATCAATAGTCGTTGGTGAGTTGTTGGTGAATAGAAGTATGTTGTCAATAAAATTTCCCGAATTACTTTTAGTTCCAGTTATATTAGATATGACGCCCAAAGTGTGATAATAGCTACAACTACTGTCTCGCAAATGTTAACCGAAATTCGTAGTTTCGGACAAATTAAAAAAGAGTGAGCAAATATTAAATTTTTTGCATGATTTTATATTTTTACTTTTCTAAACTACTAATTTTTTTAGACAGATGTCAGTCTAAAATATCTTAAAATTTGTTTAACATTACAGTACAATGGCAAGTGAATTAGCTGACAGCAAGTTGATAAAAAATACAGCCTCCACTTGACGCACCAGCTGATGGCAAAAGGATACATAAACAAAATGTAAACATTGGCGCTACTTTCGTCGAACTGTCAAAATCTTACCAAGTTACATGAGACAAGAGAGCAAATATACTTAAGACTTTTGACAGAACAATTGAAACATTTTACTGCAGCAATTTTGTCATTTAATGTAAGTGCATCAGTGTTTGTATATACTGGATGATACCTATAATTGTCATTCATTGCTAAAGTGACTAATATTTATACAGACAATGAAAACTTTCTCAACTACTCATTAAACATAAAATTTGAATTCTGAATACTGTTTCTCTTGGAATGTTAAAACTCTCTCAGATTCTCTCTTCTACTTTTGTTTCGTTGTTTGATTTAATCATATATAACTACAATTTTGTATATACAGTACAAATAATACTAGAAACCAGTTTGAGCATGCGGGATTCAGTAAACACGTCACAAACATGACAAGTGATTTACTTACTGCCTTCAGTCTTGAATGAGCGTTCCAGGAGCCCAAATGGGGTGAAGTTAACATCTTTGGCCAAGTCATTGCAGAAGTCATCCAAATTAGTGTGGAAGCCAGGTTGCAACTTCTCAGCAATGAGCTTCCCAACATCGTCTGGCTGTAAGGCAAAAAATTATAATGTTGTCACAAAAAAAAATACTTACCAGAAACCTGAGTAATGTATATAGTTGAAAGGCTATATATAGGTGACTATTTTGATTATGAAAACCTGCATGTCACTAAGCTCATATTTTGAACGTGTACAAATAGCATTAAAGTTTGTAATTGCACACAAAGTAAAGAGAATTATGCACTAAAGTTTTCTGAAAGAACTGACCACATTCAATAAAACAATGTGAGCTCACCATGTCATCCACTCATGTTTCTATCCTACTTATTACCCATCACCAAATGCAGGCTTCTTTTTGCTGTGGCTTTTTTCTTTCTTTATTTCTTCCATTTAGGCAAGGTAGAGCTGCAATTTTATTTTTGTTCACAACTAATTCAGCACTTATTCTATACATAACAATGTTCAAAATTACATCAACAAAGATCTGCATAAATGTGGAAATTCTTCAAATAATAATAACCAGATAAGGCACAACACTCTCCTGCACGGTTCCTTTCAAAATGCTATCAGGCAGCATTACAATGTTAAAGTAT
The DNA here is from genome assembly GCA_002778355.1 of Clitarchus hookeri. Lineage (NCBI taxonomy): Eukaryota > Metazoa > Arthropoda > Insecta > Phasmatodea > Phasmatidae > Clitarchus > Clitarchus hookeri. The sequence goes on along the minus strand of NQII01007059.1, from coordinate 78,151 downwards.
GAAAAAGAAAGTACTGTGAAAAAAAAGAGAAATATGTACCAGAAACAGAGAATTGGTTAGTCTTCAAATGCAACACTATCTAGCCAACAGACTTTAAACAATTTCATCTTTCAGACAAAAATACCTAACACTAATTATAACATCTAAAAAAAACAGCAGATCCCAAAACTGGTACAAAAGGAATATTTTTTTGGGATAATTAAATTCCAAAGCATGTAATTTTCAAGAACATCGACACTAGTGTCCAGAATTAAACAAACAGACATCCATCCCTTCCATGATCATTTTGCCACAAGATAGTATTGGGTGATAGATAGTAAAATGGAAACAAAAATAAACCCATATTCTGAACAGCATACGGCATCACTGTCCTCTTACAACCATGAAAGTGATGATGTCAGTGCCCTATTGGTGTGTGCAGTGTTTACTGCCGCATTAGTCCAACGACATCGTTCACTGCGTACACATTCAGCTATAGCACAGAGAAGACACCTGGAAGATTCCTGCGGTGGAGAGCGATATGAAGTCTCAAAATGATGCGGCCAGATGGCTTAATGCGCATCGTTCTGTTGCTTCTTGAATATGGCAGCAGTTTTTACAAACCTTCCAGCAACTTCCCTTAATCAAAATGTAGGAAAAATAGAAGAACTTGGTAAGAGTAAGAAAAGTAGGGATCAGTTCATTATCATGTACAGTAAATCTCCATTACAACGTATTTTACAATAACATATCTTTCACTTTAACGCAAAATTTTCAATTACACTAAGTAAAAATATTTTACTTTTAACATATGAGATTAACATTAACTTTCAGTACAAGAAAGATTATTTTACCTCGTACCTTCCCAAATGGGATTAATTAAATGTACATATGTGGGCTTTACGTAGAAGTATTGATTGCTTGACCATTTCCAACCTAAATTGGGTTTTGTTTACCAAATACTACATATAAAAATCATGCTGACTGCAGAATCATGTTCAGTATATGGTTAACATATACGCTGCAAACAATAGATTCTCGCTGTCAACTCACAAAGCTATTGATTCTTGTGCGTAGACCTAGACTAAAGGTGTTGATATGCATCACCATCTTAAATTCTTTCGTACATGAAAATGTGAATTTATAAATGAGAAGCCATATCTGTATAAGTCTTAAAGTCTAAACTAATAAATTTCAACACCTAAAAAAACCTATAAATTACTATCAAAGTAGTCTACTAACCACCCCCCTCCTTTTTTTATCCTGAAGGACATGTTTAAACATTTCTCGCTTAAAACCAAAATGATACCCCAGAAGCATAAACTTGATATCCCCTTGTTGCCAATAATGTTTGTTAATATAGTGCAGCATGTTTTACCAAGTGCAATAATTTTCAATTGCTTCTTGCATGAAAAATAAACAGGTTTCGATAGTGAAATAATTAGTTTTAAAATATAAACATATTTTGAATAAACTTTCTTCAGTATTATTTGTTGAAGGTAAGTAGTTTGATTTTGCAAAGGCAACTTCAATAAGTAAGCAGGGTGTATTTGAAACCATGCTTTACTTTATGTTTGCACGATATCATTTGTGAGTTTTCATATTTTAGAACGTACCATTTTTACCTGACATTTAAAAAATTTTCTTTGTAATTACATATTACACTATTAACTGAAATTACAACAAAGCACAACAAATCATCACCTAATTATTATAGACTGAATAATATGGTAGTGAACTTAAGATTCATTTTAGAATTGTTCTCAGAAAAAGAACAGAAATATTCCAAACATTACATTCAAATGTGGCACCAAAGCAGTAACAAAATAAAATACTTTCATAGAGCTATAAGTTCACAGAAAATTGATGACATGACAAAAGTAAAATCACAATTATGAATATTGATTAAATATAATTTCAATAAATAAAGCAATTATTAAAATTAATAAAATTAATGACTTGTGATTTAGATTCAGCAACGAGGAGTTAAATAAATAAATAAATATAAACAAAACATATTGATATTGGCCAAGTAAAGCATATAAACATAATTCTAGAATGAATCCATAACAACAACAATAATAATCAGTGGCGTAGGAACGATTTTTGAATTATAGCAGGG
>NQII01007059.1:49606-75741 GCA_002778355.1 Clitarchus hookeri | reverse complement strand
GGGGGAGTGTGAAAGAAGCTGGCCCAGCGGCCGAGACCACATTACAGAGCAACCACGAGCCAAAGGATGGTGCTAGAGAGCGTAACTCTGCCAACTGCCCTCTGCACACACTAAACGAGCCCGCGGGCAGGTATAATATAAGACCTTGCACCGCCGAGAAACGTCGGTTGTTCCCCAGTTCCAGCAGATTGTGTGCTGGGACCTCTGCTGATACTAACATCTTCGCGACCTTCCAGAAGCTCTACCAGCTTCACCTGCTGCCCCTGAAGAAGTCTTTGAACCCCTTGAACTGCCAAACACCCTCTGGTAATGGCCACCGACTCTGGACAACGGCATTGAGATAGTTAGGCAAAGTTGTTGTAATAGCTACTTAGCCGCATCTGCTTTGTTCAGGTCAGATCCAGGTCCCCTTACCCGGTTTACTACCGGTCTGTTCTTGGTTAGTTAAGAAGTAGTACGGCCACCATGTTTATTCCACATGAAATAAATATGTTTTCTCTCAAACCTCTGCATACTAGTTTCTAAGGGTGACTGATTTTATCCTCTGTAGACGTCAACCTTCCAGGGTAAAGCAGGAGACTGCGTCTTTGACAAAACCATTAACGAACTTCGTGTAGGACTGCGGGCTCCCTTAACCCGGCGCAAGTATATCATAAACACACCCAGTTGACGGTTGCCCGTACTGTGCACCTGGTGCGGAGTAAGGTAGATCCACAACCACTAGCAATGCAATCCACAAGGCGGCTAGTCAGCCAACCCAGTCTTCACTCCGTCCACCGCGCTGGACTGTCGCCGGAGGGAGTAAAAGACTGATTCTGGAGGGATACCCATTTTTGGACTCACACCCAAAGTCGTTATCGGACGCTTACAGTAAACCCACCTCTCCGCACCTCATGTCGCCAGTTGGAGTAAACGGGTACGGGTCTGGGTTAGCTCGGCTTCGGTTCTACACCTAGTAGGGACCATCGTCGCCTGCTTCCCCCTGATGAGGCCGATACTTGTACCTACCTTTATGCCGTTGTCGTGTGACGGTTTAGGGATAGTAGAGCGACGATTGCCCACAGCCACTCCCCCCCGCATAACCAGGGTAGAGACACGTGTCACTCCTAGTCACCGCAGGGAAAGGTCAACTCGAGAAGGATGCACGTGACGACTATAACACGTGTCGCGGAGGAGTCGTCCACTCCCCCCTCTAGCAGGTCCGCGAGATTTGTTGAGCGCGAAGGTTTCACGAGATATCGAAACGCAGTTCGCCTAAAGTTAGGAAAACGCACCACGAAGAAATAGCTGACGAGCTGGATATTGGTGCCAAGAACACCCCCCTCCTTCCCCCTTGGCTAACCACAGGACAATGTGGAAACGCACAAAGAAATAGCTGACGAGAGTGAGCTAGGGGCGAGGTACTCCCCCCCGCCACCCAACCCTTCAGGAGCCAGGCGTGTTTTGAAAGGCAAAAGGCATTGTTCTGCGTCCTACCCCCTCACCACCACAAGGCGACACGTGCCAACAATTAAGGATGGACACTGGCGAGCATAAAAACCCCTTTACGAGAGTAGTGGGGCTCAGTTCATTAGTACAGCGCAGAGAGGTTAGATCAGGAGACCATCGAGCAGCCAGTTGAAGATTGCCGCGCAGAGAGGTCAGCCGCGCCATTTTTGGCCGGGAGCAAATCGGACCCTCGGCCACGTCAGTAGAACATCACCACAGTGAGACGGCAGCAACAGCGGGCCTTTGCCAAAGGCCGCCCATCGCCGGAGCTCACCCACCACAGCTGACATCATTCCAGCAAGAGTTAAGTATACAATCACCGTCAAGAGAAGCCCCCCTCCATCACGAAGTCGTTGGCAGTCAATCCGAGTAACCAAAGTATTAGAGTACCACACCTCTCAAGTGTTGATGTTGTTTATTTGTGTATATATCCGAGACAATATATTCGTCCTTCAAATTGAAACAGCCAAAGTATACATTATTACAAACCCCTTAACCTTCAGGCATCATATAGTCTGTGCCTGGGGGCATTAACGACACTATAAGCCACTCTGTCTTACACAGTGGCGGTATAGCGTCACCGTACACCCAGAGGAGTGGTACTAAGTGGCAAAAAAAGAAGGCAGCTACGGCCCCCAAAGCCAACTTTGAAATTCTTTTCACAGACTCCTCTGCTTCCAGAGAGTTTGCCATCGACTTTATTTGTTTATATACAACCTAGAATTTGTGTTCTGAATGGCCTCAAGATTCATTTTACTTCTATAACAGCATCTTCGGCGATCGTAACAGCTGGTTTCAAGTCCAGGAATTCTTTCTGGAATTGCCTACATAGAGGCAGCCCATATCCAAACACTTCATTAATTAAAAATAATGATACAAAAAATGCAGTCCATTATTGCATAGATTAAAATTTTTGCATCTGTTGTTATGTCATTCCATCTGTAAATCTCTTCTAAAGCTTCGAGCGGATATTCTAAAAACTCAATAAAATAATGTACTGCATCATACTTGGCTATTTATCTTGTAGTACAATGCCTCTTCAAAGATCGTGCAGATTGGGAGATATCACTGTTTTCAATTATTTTTGATAATACTGCCTTTCGCTTAGGAGTATTAAAAAAGTCGTAGATTTTTCCAATTTTGAAGTACCTGCACTTTTTCATCTTCAGTTAATCTATTCACAAACAGGAAATGTAGTTTACATGAGCAGTCACTGTAGGTTAATGCGCAGTAGGTGGTATTGTAGTGTTGCTTTTGGACAAACACACTATGTTCATTATTGGATTTACTTGCTGTTGCACATTGTCTTTTGGTTTTGACAGCATTAACGCCATCACTTTCAATATAACTATTAACAAGGTCATTTTCGTTTTTTCTTTTCAATCCTGTCTAAAAAATCCGGTCAGTTTACTTTGCGACAATAGTATGGGAAAAAACACTGTCAATAAAAGCCACAGAACGCAACCAACACTCATTCTACACACATCACAACGAAACAGATAACCATACAAGTGCATCACAGCGCCACAGTCGTTTACTTAATTATTATGTTCTGAAAAACTGGCCCGAAGAAATAATAAATGCGGCGACCTCCCACACCGGCGGAGAAATAAAATAGCAAAGTCTAGTTGCCGATGTGGGGGTTCTCGTCATGCCCGACGTGGCCTAGGCGAGCATTGTACGACGACTGCTCGATATCAACTGACCTCCAGCCCCCAAGGGCGACTGACCTAAAGCACTGCTTGAAGGGCGAGAGGCACACGCGTCTTTGTGCTGCCTCTCACCCCCATCTCCTGAGATAAGGGTCTGGCCACGCACGCTCTCCACACGTTATCGAAACTTTGTTGTACACACTAAAACTGCGCCGTCAACATGCAGATAAACAAACTTCTCGTACAACAAAACTTGTTGACGCAGTCTGAAAAAAGCTAAATAATACTGACGCTTAACAAAAACTCCAACGTTCGAAACGAAACTGTAAACAGACCCCTGATAAACGTAAAACAGCAAACGTATGCCAGATAAACAAACTATCACGGAAAAATAAACCACAGCGGCTTTAATTTTGAATACAATAAAAATATTACGAAGCTTAGCAAAGCTTAAGGGAAATGAAACACATGTCCCGAAAATTAAGAATACTGCGTCATTACAAGCTTTTTAATACTTACGTATATATAAACATCATGGTCACAGTATGAATATCACCACTAACGCTGCTGCTTGCTCCGCAAAAGCATATCATCATTTTACTGTGATGCTACTTTTACTCAAGCGAGCAAGAGTGGTACTAGCAGTCAGCAGAGAAACAACAAACAAATTAGTTACAAGGATATTTATTTCTCTCTGCTGACATGCTTGAAAATACCTTGATTGGCTCACGCATGAAATAAAAAGATGAAAGAAACCAGAGAGAAAGAAGCAACATAGATGCAGAAAAAAAAAACAAGTGAGCATTTTTTGACAAACGTAGAAAAAAAAAAAGAACAATGTGGTGGCAGAAGGCAGGGAATTTTGTTAACATGAAAATGGGAGCGGGGATTATATATCCCCTTGATCCCCCCGGTTCCTACGCCACAACAATAATAATAATTTACTAACCTCAATGCCCTCGCATTTCTTTGGATCAATAACCTCTGAATATGATAATCCAAGATATGTTGTTAGCTTGGCATCACTGTAGTACAGCTTGATTTTTAGATCCCTGTATCCAAATATACTCTCACTGAAAACACAGAACAGCATTACAATTCAAACTGTAATCTGGTAACAAATTCTCTTAATTTAATCTACATGCACTTCAAGAAACATGAGAAAATATGATGCTAAATACTGAACCTCTGATAAAACAAAAAACAGGTCAGTACAACCTCTTACAGAAATGACAACTATAAAACTTGCAAATGGATATTTTCCCTGGGAATTTTTAATCCAATGTGATACCCAGTTACAGTTTAGACATGAAGAAAAAATTAAAACAAAATGATGGATGAAATCTTTTCTACAAGAACAATAAAATAAATATTTTACAACAAATTATTGCTTATAACTTGCTACAAGACCAGTGAACACAATTCAACTATGAAACTGCAATATACATAGCTGAGGGAAAAGAGGGAATTAAATGATGATGTATCATTAAGCATTCTGAGTGATTGTATCGATAGACAGTGGCACCACCCCCAAAATTACATGCGAATGATAGACCTCCCAACTCAGCGTAATGCATAGAGATTGCACCAATGTCACGATGTACGTGGGGTGTGTGGTGAAGGTATATAACTGGTTAGTGCGAATATACAGTATGTTAAATAACTTGTCAAGGAATCATGAATGTCTGGGTATCTCCCACGCCATCCCCAGTTTCCAGGCAAACATACACTTAAAATTGTAGGCCATTCACGGTTACTTCACACTTTTCTGAAGCCCTGCTAAAGTTATACTTTTGGTTACCGATTACGTATTCTTCCGCTACATGTAAACATAAACACTGTCATGTGACTTCTATGTTTTAACTGTCAAATGCTTTGTTTATAGTTTTCAACTGTTCACAGAATTGTCATATTTCAAAAACAATTTCGTATGAATGTTCACAATTTAGGCCTATAACAATATTTAGGTCTGCTTTATGACTTTTTAACAATAGTTCTTACGGTTATTATTTTACATTGTTAACCTATTTTTAAACAAGATATAGCACATTACACGTAATACACATTAATATTTTGCTGCAACTGTGTTTAACCCTGTTACAACTGTGGGGGAGAGAACTGTAGTATTTAACCTCATGTTATTGATGTGTGTTGGTTTGTTTCGTTAAAAGGACAGCCTCAGTTGAAATAAGAATTAAAACAAAGGAACAACCAGTCCAACCAAAAGACACAGTAAATTCAAGCACACAACTCATGTCGCTTATTTTTTGTATGCAGTGGCGACAAACTTAAAAGATAGTGGTGAACATGCATACAAAAAGGCCTACCATAAATTTTATTCCGCTCATATTGCTATGCATTGGTACTTACTGTTTTCTAGGATTATTTCATTATTTATTTAAATTTATCTGGTTGGGCTTAGTATTTTGTTTAGATTGTGGCAAACATTCAAATCACAGAAATGTAAACACATTACACAATTGTATTTAAAACACCTAGGGAAACGTTATAACGTTGTGATAAATAAACAAGACTTGAATTTCAAAAAATGAATTTAGTCATAAAATCATAAAAACCGTTTACAGTTATAACATATAAATTTCACATGTCCAATACTTGCAATCACACACACACTGGCCGAACGTAACGTAATGGCAACACACACACAGCAGTCACGACGCACCTTACCGTATAATTATTCTTGCAGTGGAAAAACAGATTTATTACAACATCATTACTTGCCTAGGTAGGTTTATAAAACACAATGTGTACAAACTCCATGTGGTAATTTAAAATATTTTTCATATGAAGAGAAATTAACGCTTCATTTAGCAACATGCCATGTCATGTCGACATCTACACTTATGCCAACTTTAAATTTGTATTAACCAATTCGCCATCACATCTAAATTTATTATAATAATTATTCAAACAATAAAATATTGTTTCATTTGTAAATTACAAATTCAAAAATCATTATTTATACTGTAATAAGTATAGAATATGCTAAAATTGAAAACGTGTATAATTTTTGTGCTACTACTAGCGGTGTGAAACTTCCCGGGGCAGAGAAAGAGAGAGAGTGACAAGCTCGGTTCGCCTATTTGAGTTTCTTCCCCAGACGAACAAAAAAACACCATGTCACTAGGATTTACGCGCTGTAATTTGTGCTGATATTTTTAACTGTAACAATGTAATATGTTTCCTTCAGTGCTACCTAAAAATTTTAATATATCAATAGGCAACTTATAATTTACAAATAGCATACCAAAAAAATTAGTTAAAACAATATTTTAACTGTGAACTATTTTTTACTAGCCGTTGCCAACACATCGCTGCTCTCACAGTTTTTAATTAGGATTTAAGGTAATTATTAAGTTTAGGGGCTTTTCTGGAAAACACAAAAAAATTTCAAAATTATGATATATTTCTACTCTACTGATGACGCAGAACACGAATATATCAGGGGCATTAACGTCCGACTAATTTTGTAATATGTGCCCACCTAACCTAACAGAACCTAACCCCACGATGGGTGAATCACTATTTTACATTTTTAAACTAATCTAGGATTGTTGGGTTTTACACTAACCTATGATGTTAGGTTTTTAAACTAACCTAGGATAGTAGGGTTTTACACTAACCTAGGTTGTTTGGGTTTTATACTAACCTAGGATGTTTGGGTTTTACACTAAACTACAAATGTAGGATTGTAGGGATTTAAAGGAACCGTAAAACACACCAAAAGAATGTAAATTGACACCTAGGTAGGGGGCTGGTATAATTCCTCTGACGTTAATAGACGTAAACAAACATATTTTAAAAAATTGAACAAAATTGCGAAATGAAAAGTATAGCCAGTTTATTTACGTTTCTGAACGAAACGTCCTAGGTCAACAAAAGTTGCATTAATGGGTTCTGCACAGCTTACCTTGTTCATATTCAAGACGCCGTAATGTTAAAATAAGTAGGACATATTAAAAAAAATTGTGAAATATGTTTGTTTGTGTCTATTAACATCAGAGGAATTATGCCAGCCCCCTACCTAGGTGAGTCGATTTACATTATTTTGGTGTGTTTTACGGTTTCTTTAAATCCCTACAATCCTACATTTGTAGTTTAGTGTAAAACCAAAACATCCTAGGTTAGTGTAAAACCCAACAATCCTAGATTAGTTTAAAAATGTAAAATAGTGATTCACCCATCGTGGGGTTAGGTTGTTAGGTTAGGTGGGCACATATTACGAAATTAGTGGGACGTTAATGCCCCTAGTATATTTGTGTTCTGCATCATTAGTAGAGTAGAAATATATCATAATTTTTAATTTTAATTGTGTTATTCAGAAAAGCCCCTAAACTTAATAATTATCGGATTTAATACAAAATAAATATTACAAGTTATCGAAGATACTAAGTCAAAGTTTCATTTATTCAAGAATACAATGTTTTAAAGTTAATAACAGTGCTATCAATTAGTGGTAAACAAGTTATTGAGGAAACAGGTTGACATGTTACTCCTAGGGTGATTTTCCAAAGGTTCATTTAAAAACATCCGAAGAAACCGTGAATGGACTATAGTTTTAATTGTTAACCAAATATGGAAACAATTACAAGTAACCTGTAAAGTTAACAAGTAAGACAAAAAGGTAATGTAGTTTTTACCTATTAATTTTAATCATTATTTGTTTAATTAATCTCAAGCCCTGCAATTTTGGTTTTCTGTAATGGTAATGCCATTTACTGCCGCACAACTGTCCAAACAACTGAAGACGCACTAAATAATGGCATCTACAAAATTTCTTACAACAAACCAAGTTGAGCAACAAGGTCATATAAACCGGTGTCTTTTTTCCATGAAAAAAGGAACGTCTGCATTTGGAAGTAGGGTAATATAAGTGACACTTGCTTAGAAAAGTATTAGTACAAGAAATTCACGGTAAATATGAATTGGCAATGCCACATGTATGAAATAAAATTGTTCTTCCTGAGTAGTAAGTCCTGGCATTACTTCAGCATTCTAACTAAAATTATGTCCCAAGTGATATGTATAACTCATTGTATGTTATCACCAGCACCCCCTTTACAAGGCCAGCAACTGTTAAAGGATTTACAACTGTCCTCAATCTCTATTTTATTATCCATTATGCATCAACCATAAACTTTGCATGCAGCCTGAGCTTAGCTGGAATGCTTGATGTGTTGATGTGCAGAGTAGTGAATAAAATCAACGATGATTGTTCTGTGCAGCACACTCGCTATCTTACAACTTGTGTTACGACAACTAGAATTATCAATTAGTATCGGTAAAATGTGTTTGAGAGAGTAAATTATTTTCAGCATACACACCTTTCTCCAAAAATTTGATGAGACATCTCAGGCTTAAAAGTTGTAGCGTCATCCTCCAGGTCGGAAATATCACGAACTAAAACAGAGATGGCAAAAGTAGAAAAAGCACCAAACTGATACCAACGGTGCTGAAACTCATTTTAATGCATTTATACTTCACCTAATTTAAACTCCAAGGCTTCATTGCTGTCCGTCACAAATGAACTGACAGCACTCTTGGCTATATTAATCACTGAAACATGAAGAGTTAACATTGACCACCAGTTATCGTTTTACCCTTAACAGAGCTGAACTACATACTGCATTGCACTAATACTGAACTTAATATTACACACTATTTATAATATAGACATGGTCTATGTTGCACACTTCTGTTGCATTTAGACACACTAAGGAATTGCTTTTGCTGCTGTGCAGTCCTCGTGTTATGGCGCCCGATATGCCTTTGTTCGTGATGACAGGACAGCCAAGGCATTATGAAATGCATGCATGCAACGATACCTATTAGGATTCTAAGAGACACGAGAAAGGAATAATTGCACACAAAGTAAAACACTGTATCGCCAGCCACAACAATCTCAGAAGCAGCCAGAACCTATCTCCCCTTTTCCCTAGCAGAAGTTCCCTGTCTCAAAGAGCCTGCACAACACGGCAGATGATCACAGCCAGCACTGATTCAGTCCCCCAGGAGACTCCTGCCATGTGTTACTTGGTTAATTTTAACTTGTAAGTAACAAGTGCCTAATAAACAAATGGAAGGAGTCCACATGCCCTATGTCCAACTCTAAACTTAATACACTAAAATAGAACATTTTACAGCTTTGCTTTTTTTGCAAAACAAATTAACGGTGCTGTTCTCTTGTTGCATGGCTGATTAAAGTATAGTGAAAATAAAGAGCATATTAAAATGTAAAGATTTATATTAAAAATTTTTTTCAAAGTTATTGAATATTATTTTTTCCAATCAAATTGTGGCAGGTACAAAATATACAGTACATAATTTCTTTAGCAACACATTAAAAACTATGTGAAATAATTTCATTAATGTTTCCAAGAAAATAATAACATGTATATGCCACTGTACAATTTTGAAACTCACAATGTTCTCAAAAATGTAAGGGTTGGATATAAAATGTCATAATTGTATATGTAAAATTTTTCCAAAGGGCGCATGAATGTCAGCACAAGTAATTGAACAAGTTATACAATACACTTTTTATACAAGAAATAGGAATAGCACTTAATTTGAATATATTTGTATGCACTTCCTGCTTCCAAACTCTAGGAATGCTCCTTCACTCTCGCATTCCTGCGCCGTTCGGTTTATGCAGCCTAGAAATGGTTGCAACAATAGAAATTTGTTTGCTGCTAGCATATTCTATAAATAGTTTTACATACAGGGTCTTGGAATTTTTACTCCTAGAATGAACATGAGAATTCAATTGTAAACCAATTAAGTAGGCACTTTATTTATATTGCAAAACTGTAATTTTTAATTTTAATAAGAAAACATTAAAGATAAGGTAATTTTTACACAAGCAAGTAATGCATTCTAACACACAAAATTATATCTCTATATGAGTATCTGATAAAGATTATCCCAGTTCCCAGAAACATTTTGAAAGTACTCCTGAATTAAGGGAAATCACAAAAACCAAAATCTAATCCATAATTGCAAAAAAACTTACAATTCCCTAAAATTTGCAAAATCCTTTAATGACAAAAACTTAAAAAGATATAGAAAATGTTTGACAGTTATAAAAAATTCTCAGAGTCGTTAATATTATCTTTGCAGATAAAAAAGATTTTCACAGGTAACAAAAAACCTTTGAAAATTGTGAAAATCAAAAGTGTTTTCTTGAGAAAAAAATTGGGAATCGCCAAGAATCTTTGACAATCGCAAGAAACTCATTGTAAATTGTTAAAAAAAAACTTTGAAAATCACAAGAAAATCTCAAAATCTTTAAAAATTGCTTAAAATTATCTAAAATCACAAAAGTTTCTCTGAAATTATTTAAAGATATTTGAAAATTGTAAGAAAATTTTTCAAACAAAACTTTTAAACTAACCCAAATCATTAAAAATAATAAAAAAATTACAAAAAAAAAAACTAAAAATTGTTGTACACATTTTAACATAGTTTTTGTCTCCTTAACTTCATGAAATTATGGCACTATTAATCATTTCAATAAACAAATTAATATGTAATTGCAGTACAAACAAATATTTTTTAAAAAGTGAGGATAAAACAGTACTTTCTAAAATACGAAAATGCACAAATTGCATTCTACAAACACATGCAAATACTACACACTTACTTATTGGAGAAAATTCCTTTGAAAAAAATCACTGAAAGAAGAATATTCAAAAGACATTTTTTTTTTTAAATAAATTAATATTTCAATGACAATTCCTTTTTATGTTCTCATAAGAAGCACTTGATAACACTTGCAGCTCAATATTAAACATTTTTGGCAACAAGAGGGCATAAAGTTTATGCTTTTGGAGTATAATTTTATTCATAAGACGTCTATGTATTATTTAAATTAATATGTTATAAAAAATAGAATAATTTTGTTTTTATGGGAGACATGTTTAAGCACTGTCATAACAGGAGAAAAAGCACACTTTGACATACAATTTGTAGATTGTTTTAGGGATTAGAATTAATCAGTTTAGATTTTTACGAGGGCAGCGATTTCACAAAGTCAACACACGTATATACTTACTCTAATTTAAACAATCATGTTTTTATGTACTAAATAATTAAAGAAGATGATGCATGTCAACACTGTTAAACCAGATAAACACACAAAGATCAATGGTGTTGCTAGTTGATAGCAAGAATAAATAGTTTGTAGCGTATACATAAACAATATACGGTAATTATTAAGTTTAGTGACTTTTCTGAAGGAAACGTCCTAGATAAATGAAAGTAGCATTAATGGATTCTGCACAGCTTACCTTGTTAATATTAAGGACGGTGTCATGTTAAAATAAGTAGAACGTATTAAATAAAATAGTTAAAAGTATGAGCAGTACGCCGCTTTTTTTACGTCGGACGCCATGATTTTTGGTGACGTCATAATACCTGTCGTCACCTTATTGGCTCGTGGGTATTGTTACGTCACGGTGACGGGTCGCATGTGATTTTAACGGAAGTTTTTTAACAGCTCAGTAGCCGTTTGTCGTTGCCGAGGTGAGTTGTGACGTCCCAATCCGACGGATTTAAAAATGGAGAAAGCAAGAACGAGTGCTTGTGTGCGTTATATTCATCTATGAACGAGTGCTTCAGTGCGTAATATTCGCCTATGTGGCATTTTAGCAGATCGTGGTGTTTCGTTGAGTGATGTAAGGTTGAATTGGTCGAGGACCCGCCGCCTACCTAGGTGAGTTAATTGATATTGTTCAGGTGTGTTTTACGGTTCCTTTAATTACCTAAAATCCTAATTTCATAGATTGGTTTAAAACCCTAAAATCCTGTGTTAGTGTAAAACCCTACAATCCTAGGTTAGTGTAAAATCCTACGTCAGTGTAAAACCCTACAATCACAGGTTAGTTTAATACCTTAAAAAACCTAGGTTAGTGTAAAACCCTACAATCACAGGTTAGTTTAATAACTTAAAAAACCTAGGTTAGTGTAAAACCATACAATCCTAGGTTAGTTTACAAATGTAAAATAGTGATTCACCCATCCTGGGGTTAGGTTAGGTGGGCACATATTACAAAATTAGTCGGACGTTAATGTCCCTAGTATATTAGTGTTCTGAGTCATTAGTAGAGTGGAAATATACCATTTTCCGGGGATTTCTTTTACAGAACTCACTAAACTTGATAATTACCAAACCAATACCTTTATGTAAAGCAAGACAGAAGATAAAATAATCTTCATTGTACTGAAAGTTACAAAAAATGTTCTATGTTAAAGTGAAATATTTGTACATAGATTGCAGTAAGTATTTAGGCAGGAATTGGGAATCTTACATTTAAGTGAAAGATATGTTAAAGTGGTGTATGTTGTAATGGAATTTCACTTTACATTGTAAATAAACTAAATTGCTTATGTATTTGAGTGTTTGTAATTAAATTATAAAGTATCACCATTTTTACATACCCCAATTCTACATTTTCCTGCATTTCTCACATTTTTTTTTCTACCCCATTTACTGCTTCCACAGAATAAAATTCCTTCCTTATTTTTACGCTTTCCTGCAATTTGCACAACTTTTGTCTGGTCCCTTGAAAAGTGTAAAAAGTGATTTCACTGCATACAGGTGAGTTATTTTTCAAGCAGTAAGCGTTTTTCTGTGCCAAATGTCGAACCTGCGATAAAATACTGATAATCTGTAATTGTAATTGCAATTATTAGCTTTTTAATCAGTAATGTGAAATTGTAATCATCAGCAAAGTGCAATCAGTGCATCTATTGTTGTTGGTGGTGGTGGTGGTGGTGGTGGCGGTGAGTAGTGGTCATGGATGGAGGTGGTTCAGGGTGGCTAGCAATACCCTTACAAAAAATTCCCTGACCTTTCCATGTATCCTGTTACATCATTTCCCCCAAAATTACAACAAAATCATATGAGAAACGCCACTATAGTTTTGTTTCGTAGATACTTCATTGTAGAAACAAATATTTGTAACATATACTAAAAAACAGGTAGCAGTACAATACAAAATCTGCAAGTAAAAATTATATTACATACATAGGGTTTTCTTAGGTATAAAAGTCATCCTAACACAAAGATAAGCTGTTAAACAATGTAGCAACTCATTTGGAATCAGTGTTTGTAAATTAATGTTAATCTACATTTTTTATTTATAAAATCCCAACCTAGAGTAAAAAAAATCTCCCAGACATCGGGATTTGCATGGTGAAAATGTTAAAATATTAATTTTATATTACTAAGTCAATTCTTACTGTACTGTGAATAAAATTAAGACGTGAAGGTGATTTTCCTCCCTTACTGGCAACTTTAATAGGAAGAAGACGGACAGTGTTTGTGTTAAATTATTTGCGGTCACAACCAGCTATTTTTTTTAAGGCTAACCTATCATTTCCACAACAAAACAATGGGTGTATTCAGTAGTAAATTAACATTGTTTTTAGCTTAACTTGAAGATTGCCCCGAATACACATACACTTTGCAAACAACTGATTCAGAGAGACTTTGGTTTTGATCAAAACGCAACACTTTGGCTCTGAAATAACATAATCATGGCAGAAGCAGATTAGTTTCAAAATTTTGCTTCAATACAGTTTCACAATATCTTGTAAATTCAAATGCCTTGCTAAAAAAGTAACAGAAATGCTAACAATTTCAGATGGGGAAAAAAAGTATAACAATCATTATAATTACATGTTAAGTAAAACACTTGCTCCAAGGATTTTAAATGTTCTAAAGTAACGTAGAATTAATTTAAATACGGCACAGTACAACTAGTAACATGGCATACAACATAAAAGCTAACATCCAATACACAGTATCTAATTCAGTACACTTCTTAGCCATTTTATCTTAATTCCCTGACATCACACAAATATCCCTGACTGTTCCACGTTTTCCCTCATGCTAGCCACCCTGTGGTTCATGATGATTAGTTGTGGAAGTGGTCATGGCAGTGGTTGTTGGTGGTGGTGGTGAGTTGTGGGTGGTGGTCGGTAGTGGTGGTTGGTGGTGATCATAGTGGTGGTTGCTGGTAGTGGTATTTGGTGATGGTGGTATTATTATTAGATAAAAAGGGTTTTTCCAAAAATCTGGAAAATAATAGCTGCAAATGTTATATATGGTCATTACTAATCACACTTAATAGGAATTTTATTGAGGCTTCACATAATTTGCAGTATATACCATGAAATATTACAGTGAGGAGGGCTATGAAGATCAGGTTGTTTATGTGGTAAAAACATGTAAAATTTATATGTAATATATTTCTATCTGGTTGCTAAATCGTGTTAAATGCGAGAATACCTTTGGAAAACAAACTGTAATTCACAGAATGTGATTCACAGGGTATATTTATGTCGGCATGCTAAGGTTATAGGTATAAACCACCCTAATCAAGCAGTGTCAGAATATCACTATAATTCTGTTGAATTTCTCAAGGCTTACTTTGTCTATATTCACGAGAGGATTGTACTATGTAACATCGTAGTAGTAGAAAAAATATGCATATTGTATACAATACAAGAAGACATTCACAGGTGGTGTTTACAACCATTTGACGTGTCACGATGATATATTCATAAACCAATGGTGCACAGACACATGAAACAAATGTGAGTCGATTTTTGTTTACGCTATGGTTGTATGCTAGGAGTGTGTGTCACTTTCAGTGTACAGTGTGAATTTGACTGTGTAAAGGCGTGTGATGTAGAAGTGGCATTAAGCATGTTTCGTTGCGATTCATTTCATTTGAAGTGTTAAATCAAATTACTGTGTGCAAATATGAGTGTTTCTTTGCATTTGTGTCCATGTGAAGTGTTAAAATATAATTATTGTGCGGAAATAAGAGTGTACGAGGAGTTTGAATAGACGCTGTGTCCTATATGCGAGTTATAGGCAGTAAATCACCAAGGACGTATATTCGCCACTTACATGGATGAGTAACGTAATTTATACTCTACTTTTTTAATGGAAAGTACGTGTAATTAATTGTACTGTGTAGTGTTGCACGTGAAATTAGTAATTGAAGGTCTTACATACCGCTGCCGCTAGCAATGAAAAATGCAGAAGACCTAACAAAATTAAACCTAACTTCACGATAGGTGAATCGCAGGGGGTGGATAAACAGACGTTTATTATATTTTTTCCAACACACTATCTCGTCTCAGCACTCTCTACCTGTATAATCACATATCATGAAGTTAGATTAGGTCTTCTTGCATGGAACGTAGTTTGCAAACCCAAATAATGTCATTTACATAAATTTTGTTTTCTTACCCCACAATCTTCCTGACCTTCATAGCCCTCCCCACTATTGCATTTGGTAGTATGTAATGCCAATATTGCGATGCCCCTAGTAAATTCGTGCTCAGTGTAATTAGTAAATACAATTTAACATGGTAAGGGAACTTGAATGACATGAAATTCACATACATTTTACAGGTTGTATCCCACAACTTCCCATACCTTCATAGCCCTCCCAACTATTGCATTTGGTGGAGTGTAATGAAAATATAATTATGCCCCTACAAAATGTGTGTTCTGTGTGATAACCAATGCCAATTTATACCATTTTCTGGGAAATTTTTTGTTATTTTCACATAAGACCCTATTTTATACATTTACCTTATTGTTGTGCAAGATGTTCACAATGCAACATAACAGATATTGTATTTTTACTGTACACCCAAACATGGGAAAAATGGAAAATTGTTCGTAAAGAGCAACCAATTTATAAAGTGCACAATTATTGTGAGCTGAATTATATTCAAACCATAAGGCACGATGATTGCAGGCGATTTGACATTGTGCATGATGTTTGGACAGACTATTTAAACTGATGTAAACTTTAATCAATAGTATTCAAGTACACATATAAATTCAAACCATAAATATTTGTTACTTCAGTAGAATGAGGAATAAATGAGGTACATCTCATTTTCTGTTTTCAATACTACTTTTTACGATATCATGCATTTTTTGTAGATAGCACAATAAATAAAAGTGAACAAAAAATATTCCGAGGAACGCTAGGTCTTCTCGGGGTAATGTGAAAACCAGCCAAACAAATAGTCAAGCCAGTCGCACTTTCCCCCAACCATCGTATCAGGTTCGTCGGGGTAATGTAACTGGAGATTAAGTTCTGTGAAATACTTAACGCAAAAATAGCTAGGCAACAAATTATTGACACGAACATTGCCCAGTGACAGCACTGTCACATCTATTATTTTGAGAATGAAATGCTAACTTAGGAAAGAACATCTTATAATATGAAAGCATGCAATTCTCTAACTCAAAACAACGTTGTACCTAAACATTAAATTAAATTAAAATAAACCGACAGGGGAACAAACCAATCAGCAAAATAAAAAAGCAACAAAAATGATTTACTCACTGGCTAAATTAAACTACAAAGAAGATACTGCCAATTAAAACATTAGAATGAGCTGAAAAACAATAATTTCTTGTCTAGACAAACCACACAAAAATACACCATAATTTGGAGGCAAACCGGGAACAGTCACAAAAAAAGGAAGAACAAAAACAAAACACCAAGCCAAAGAACATAAATCTACCATAGAGTATACGTAGCGCTAAAAACTCTTTGATTAAGCCTGGCTGTCAAATATTCGCCATCAAAAACGGGTGATGAAGAGGAGATGACCATGGGTAAGGAACGATAGGAAAATGGTTCCGAACAGAAATTAAAACTTACGGAAATGACTAGATAAGTTAGTTGGCAAAAGGAGCTGGGTAATTATTAAGTTTAGGGGCTTTTCTGAAAAACACAAAAAAATTTCCAGAAAATGGTATATTTCCACTCTACTAATGATGCAGAACACGAATATACTAGGGGCGTTAACGTCAGACTAATTTCTTAATATGTGTCCACCTAACCTAACAGAACCTAACTCCACGATGAGTGAATCACTATTTTACGTTTTTAAACTAACCTAGAATTGTACGGCTGTATACTAACCTAGGATTGTAAGGCTGTACAGTAATATAAGATTATACAGTTTTAATCAAATCTCCGATCAACACCCTACAATCACAGACTAGATGGGAACCCTATAATCCTACGATATTTTTAATAACTGCAATCCTAGGTTAGTTAAAATCGCTACAACCCTAGGTTAGTTTAAAAATGTAAAATAGTGATTCAACCATCGTGGGGATAGGTTCTGTTCGGTTAGGTGGAGACATATTATACAATTAGTCATACGTTAATGACGCTACTATAGTCGTGTTCTGCGTAACCTGCCAATAATCCTAGGTTAGTAGAGAAAAAATTTTAAATTGTGGGGTAAAAACGTCCGGAAAAGCTTTGTTTGAATTATGTAATATAACTACATTTGCAAGTTAAGCTACATGTTAGGATTTATGGGTTTTACAATAAACTACGAATTTAGGATTTTAGGGATTTAAAGGAGCGTAAAACAAACCAAAATACTATCAATGCCCTCACCAATGTAGGGGGGTGGTACATACTCTGTCAATGGCCCATTCAATCTCAGATCACTCGATGAAATCACAATCTTCCACAAAGCGCCACATACACGCATTTAACGCACTGGTACACTCGTTTACAGCCGAATATATACCAGAAGCACTCGTTAATAAGCTAATATAACGCAGAAACATAGTCTTGCTTGCTTTCTTCGTTTTAAATCACGAACGGAGCACCACCTAACTCACCACGACCAGTACCTGTAGGCATACTAATGTATGACCCGTGATGATTTATGCGCCAGCTAGATTGCGTGAATATGCAATGCGCGGCCATTATTAATGGCGGCAGACGTTAATAGATGTTTACATAAAATTTCGCTATTTATTTAAATATGTTCCACTTATTTTAACATTATGCCGTCTTGAATATGAACAAGGTAAGCTGTGCAGAACGCGTTAATGCAACTTTTGTTGGTCTAAAACGTTTCGTTCACAAACGTAAACAAACTGCCAAAAACAGTCATCTCGCAAATTTGTTCAATTTTTAAAAATATGTTGTACTTATTTTAAAGCTACACCCCTAGTATATTCGTGTTCTACATGATTAGTAGAGTCGAAATATACCACTTTTTGGAGTTTTTTTTAATTATATACGGAAAAGCCCTTAAACTTAATAATTACCATGAGCTGTTGTCCCGAGACTGCACCAACCGCCTATCGTGGTCCAAGAAGAACAGCCTTAGACAATATGGCCGACATCCCGGTCGCGTAGACTGAAAACGTGAGTCAGCAACGATAAATGAAAATAATAAAAACATGCACCATAAGCACTCAAAGGTTCTGTGGCAGGTTTTCACATTTCCCCCAAGACAAGTTAAGCAACCATCACGAATGTAAGCCGAAATTACGTTAACTGGAGATGCGGAAGAAATGGGGCACCTCGTTGTAGAAGCAGATGTTGCGCCAGCAGGATAGCTGGACTTTACGTGACTGATAGTGGACTGATACGAGTGAAAGTGGAGAGTTGTGGTGATTGCCCCATCCCAGAACCCTCCTACACTCGCTTGAGCAGATGACTTTCTGACACGGGGCAAGGCTGATTTTTGAACTGACCAATAAGAAGGCATGGAAGAAACTGGTACTTCGAGAACCCAGAATTATTGTATAAATATAAATTTTTGGGATTTATGAAGGCAGAGAGAGACGAGCGATAAGGGGAAAGATATTAAGGGAAAATAATCCTCAGTATTATTATAATTATGATGGAGAGGTGAAGTAGGAAACGAAAAAAAGCAAAGTTATGTAATTTATTTTGTTGTTTTTAATACACTTTCGGAGATAATTTCTTAAGGTTTCTCAGAATTTCAACAAGTATTTGTGATGATACTGTTTATCATATATAAACATATTTGTGGAACCACATATTAATATAAACAGTTTTTCATTCGTGTTTTCCCTTCATACACCAACCAAATCATTTTAAGATCTAAGAGTTTTGCTTACTGCCTCCTGACAGGTTTTTTCCTCTTTGCTATATGTAAAACTAAAAAGGTAAAGTATTTGAAAAAACAAATACTGAAAGGACTGAAGGACGTATCGACTGTTTCAGTACAAAACACTTAACAAAAATACTAAACTAGACACTGCACTGAAAAAGGTTATACAATAGGCACACTGAAACACACTGCACGGCGAGTGTTGCTTGGTGAAAAATTTGCATGGATTAAATCTTATATAAAATAAAAGCAAATTCTAGACCACAAAGACCATGTAGAAAAAAAAAACACAAATACTGTAAGCACTGAACTCCAGACTGCTGTCAGAAATTCATCAATAAAACACAAACATTTTCACCACTCCTAGCGGCGAGTTGCAGAAGTTGTTACCCCCGAGTCACTGAGTCCGATCATTTTGCTAACCTCTCACAACCACAACACCCTTCAACACAGGCACAATGCAACCCATTCGTCTCATGTTCATACCCTTTTCTAAGCAGTCCACTGAAAAACGAAAAAATATGGGCCTCTCATACTAAGCAGAATGTAAAAACAGCATCCCCACACTCTATAAAATGTGTCACTGTGGCCCTAACACACACACTGTGGAGACTGCACACGGCTTGTGTCCCACATCGATCCTCGCCTCGGGGTTGGTCCAGTTGCTGACGACGTCTGCATGTCAGGTTAGAGCTTCATTATCAGAAGGAGGGAAGATGATGTTGGAGAGTAAATTTGAATTACCACAATTAAACTTGTAAAGCCTATTTCTATTAGTTTGCCATCTTGCCTTTTAGGCCAATAACAGTGCTTCATATGCAATACTGTTATCTTTTACTGTGATAAATCATGAATACGTGTGTGAGCATCGTCTCCTAATAAAACATTAAAAACTGTGTCCGAGTTTATTAAAAAACCTTCACATATGACACTTTCAAAATAAAGACAGACAGATACTACAAACATCTACTACCCAAGTTCTACTGAAGCAGGATAAATGCAAATGCAATAAATACATTTATTTAGTTTTTCTTTCGAAGCAAAATTAAAGTACTGTTAGTTCAGTTAGGAATGAATCAGCTTTAAACCAAAATATGCGAATAATCCTGTCCATTAGAAAAAGGTATCAAAGTTATTTAATTTTGATGTATGAAATAAAATTGTCAGTCGATGGCTACAGTAGGTTCACGTGAACAGAATGTCGGGCTGGGGACTAAGGGACTAGCGATGGTCATCTTGGATTATGTCACAGTGGCCATTTTGGATGTCCCTGACCTTGGGCTATGGGAATTATGCTAATGATGCCTGTGATAATCACATTTATGCAAATCGCACATATGCTTAACCACTTATAATACATAATATGAAAATAACTCAATTCAGGATTATTAGATAACAGTAGGTAAAATAAGATTAAATTTACTTACCCTAGCTGTTACATATTTAATACCAATATGTCTATAAATCTTCAGTACATTTGCACCTGACACCCATTGACATTGTTAGTTATATGCTTCTTACCTCAATGTCACAGCTAACGTTTCCAGAGCGGTTACTTCAAATCTAAACTTTATATCTTTAAACTTTAGTGCATTATTTAACCTTGCAGCAAGTTCCTGAAATGAAGCAATGCTCATTCTAAAGTTAATACAGAACTTGTATTCGTCTTCCTCAGATCCATACACATAGTTAAGAATGAACCTTTAACAAGCCTTGCAATAACTAATGGATGCAGCCAATAGCTCCTTTCATACACTTCAAACCTTTATTTTGTAAGCAAAATAGGCCAACCAAACATGTTTTCTGTGTGTCACATCCATTTTATGTAGTACACAAGTGAATGTGGTTGGGTAGTCTGGCAGGCAATCGATAGCTTTTTTCAGCGAGATTGCAGTGATCATTCCTGTATTCAATCGCCAGTGTTCACCTAGCAAGATACTGCTGGACTGTTCGCCTCCTCGGTGCCCTCCCTCTTGGACACTTGGGTCAGCTCCAGAGGAAGATTCTGCCACAGCTTGTGCAACTGACCTCCAAAGTCATTAGGTTATTTCGATTGCTCCCAGACAATAACAACACTATTCTGGAACAAGCGAGAGTCTTTGAAAAATTAAAATTCTTAATCCAATGTATTAACAATCGTATCCACTTGAAGAGGTGCTTTATGACTGTTCATTTAGGATTCTGTTCATCCCGCAACATTTGACGAATATTGCACAAACGGCGTTTCACTATAATTTTTGGACACCGGCACCAATCTTAGAAATCTGTTGTGGTTGTACATTTGATAACTGTACGACCCCTTCTCAACAGTACACTGCTCTACACTACAAAACCACCGACGAGAGAAACGAAACTACTTAATATTGCTATTTGGGAATGAACCCGCTTTTTGTTTGTATTTAAGTCTGCCATACATTGTGATTGCTTCATATTTGGAACATCCTTTTCCGGCTAGCATCGTGTTGTGGAATAATGCCTGTATGTTTTAGTTGCAAGTGTAATATTATTAATTTGTCGTGTTGTTAAACGTTAATTTGGCAATATATCAGTAGTTACAGTAAAATCTTTATAGCACTTGATGAACTGTTTTCGAAGGAATTGGATATCCTTTTCTTTCACAAGAAGAATGTGTGCTGTTCTAGTGCCACATGTTTCCGTGGCGTAACAGGATTACGACGGGGCATGGTTTGGTTATTCATGTGTTTTGTTTTGCAAATTTGTGTTATTTTTTTATAATTAGGGATAGTTTTATGTTCTATGTTATGTAAATTTCCTAGTCATATTTTTTCGGAAAATATGCACATGTGCGATTGCGCCACGTCTTGTCACTTGTTCCCCAGTCTTATCTGTTCGGAAAATATTCATATTTGCGATTACGCCACGTCTTGTTATGTGTTCGGGCCGAATGTGTTTGCGACTGAGGCCGTGTCCGAATTCAGGTTAATACTTATGTTCATGCAGGAATTACCCTTGGCACCAAACTTGATGAATTCGGACAGGCAGTCTTGTTGGCTTTGGCATATTATTAACCTACTGATCACTTTTAATGTATCTGTATTCATTAAAAATAACTTCACAATTGCAGGAAGTCATAGGGTTAAATAAAGTATTAAATTACATTTAAATTTACTTGCATAACTTTTAGTGTCTGGCTGATAGTACTTGTTTGCTTGTTTTATTGAAGCTTTTTGAAGGTTATGAACATATGCATAGTGCGAATTTATTGTTGAGACCTTTCTTTAAGGTTCACCTTACGATTATCATTTACTTGGTTCATAATTCTAAGTTACCGAGCAGTAAGGTAGTCCTACGATTTAAATAAAATTACGTCTATCAATTAGTAACCTTAAAATTGCTTCTCAAAATGGCGGCAGATATACCGCAAGTACGCGAAGAAGTAATAAATCTTCGTATTTTTGCGTACTTCACCTGCCATTTGGACAGCACTTGTGATGTCACTTCCTGTGACAGGTACGCACAACTATGCATTTCAGGCGAATTCGGATACAGCCTAGGACTAATCTCTATGTGGGAATTTTTGTTGTGGGTGAAAGGGGACTGACCTGATCTGTCGCCGACAGTAGGTTATGTTCAGTTAATTAATTTGGTTGAGACTTAAGACAAATGAGTTAAATTAAAGTTATATATTTGTGTACTTTTTTAGCGATCAATTTGTTTTATATTGGGCAATTTTCGCAATCTAACTTACACTTGGATCTTTTTTACCTTGTGATTAGGCCACATGTTGTCTTTCGGCCGAACCAGGCACGTATATACTTTTCAGATCGAGTTAGTTTTTGTGTACAGGCCTTTTTTTATTTTAAAGGTGTTAATGTTTTAAGACTGATTAAATTACAGATCAAGCCTTAGCAAATGGGACAGGTGTATGGAGTGGACTGAAGAATCTGATTGAATCTTTTTTTACTGTAATGGCCTCTTCACAATAGTGCGACGCAATGACAAATTATCTCCTGCAGTGCCCTTCATAATAGCGCGACGTGATACAGCTGGCGGGGAAAAAATTGAAGTAGCCTGCTATACTGTGTACCATATAAGAAGGCCACATTCTTGACAGTTGACAATCGCCGTGTCTTTTCGTTTATGTATCCATTCGCCATCAACAGGCGTGTCAAGAATAGGCTTTGATGTGGCGAGTCAGCGCGTCCAGGAGGTGCTGCTACGTGCGGCAATTGGTGAACTGCTTGGGTGGCGCTGCATTCGTAAACGGAACTTGGTGGACGTGTGTAGGGTCGTTCGTAAACGCTGTACACAAAATATATGTTACTTTAAAAATTATACATAACTCGCAGGAAAATAAAATTATTTGTATATGCGCATGAATACGTTATTTTAAACAACAAATCTATAATATGTTTCTGGGTGTAGTTCGGGATATGGATAACAGATGGCATGGAAGGGCATATTGCAAATGATGGTGCGCTTTTAACTCACAAGATGGCAGCACCTGGTTTGAGAGTCTGGAAACTTTGGATTTTTTCGTCACATTTGGATACGTATCGTTTTATTGTGCATCTCATTTTGAACACCTATACATTACTATTTTATCACGAAGTTTCGTTTCTAAAACTAAAAACTGCTGTTTTATGACCACGTAAAATAAAATGTATTAATTAATCTACGAACTCTTTCTTATCCGCGTATCTTCTGCTTGTGTGATGTGCTTCGGCACTGCTCTCAGAATAGCCAACGTAATATTAACTTTTGTTCGTTCGTGCATCAGCTGATACAGGATTTTGTAAATGGCAGGTTATTTGTTTTCAATATATTAAGTTGCCACTCACTGACTGTCAGCATGTGGCCTTCTTATATGAAATGAACTATATCTGCAGTGTGATATTTGACAACACACAAATAAACACTGTTTTGGTAGTATTTTTAGGAACTGTATTGTACCGTAAATCAAACATTAGATGCCGAAACTGCTAGATACCTGCAACCAGGCGTTATAGTTTTGCATTGTACAAATACAGCATATTCTCTAACGCTTGAATTGGAAGTTCTTAAAGACTTGTCTTCTTTCCCTATGTTTACAATCTTTACAATATTTTCTTCTTTTTCACATTCGTGCTCTTGATTGGCTTTTTTCTCTTACGTCATCAGCGATGTTGCCTCCGCAAGTCAGGCTTGTCGCTAGCGCTCTCGTCACGAGCGATTAATTAAAATTTGCTGGTTTGGTGTGATGTTACATCATGTCGCATCGTGCTATTGTGAAAAGGGCTTAAACAGTGCTATTAGGAATGGACATGAACCGAATGAAAAACGTACGACTCCATTTTGAAGAATCTTTCTTAACCTCATCATGTGGTTAAGTTGATTGAAAATTTGCAGCAAGGAACAGGAGCAGTGAAATGTGTTGTCAGAGAGAGGTAGAATATTTGCTGAATTTTCGCATAAACTAAAACAGTATCAACGTTCAGGTTTTTGTAAGTTGTTGTTTTCTAGTTCAGCTAGTCGCCAATAGACTGCTCTATGAAATTTTCGGGCAACTTCAGATCCACATTGTCTTTTTTATCTTTCTGATATTTTCTGAAAAACACAAAAATCAAAATTATGATATATTTCTACTCTACTAATCATGTAGAACACGAATATACTAGGGGCGTAGCTTTAAAATAAGTACTAATATTAAAAAAAAAAAGAACAAAATTGCGAAATGAGCAGTATAGCAAGTTTGTTTATGTTTCTGAACGAAACTTCCTAGACCAACAAAAGTTGCATAAGTGGGTTCTGCACAGCTTACCTTGTTGCGAAATATGTTTGTTTACGTCTATTAACGTCAGATGTATTATACCAGTCCCCTACCTAGGTGAGTCAATTTACATTCTTTTGGTGTGTTTTACGGTTCCTTTAAATCACCACAATCCTACATTCGTAGTTTAGTGTCGAACCCAAACATCCTAGGTTAGTGTAAAACCCAAACAGCCTAGGTTTGTGTAAAATAAAAAAAAACCTAGGTTATTGCAAAACCCGACAATCCTATGTTATGTTAAAAATGTAAAATTGTGATTCGCCCATCGTGGGGTTAGGTGGCACATATTACGAAATTAGGAGGATGTTATTACCCCTAGTATATTCGTGTTCTGCATCATTAGTAGAGTGGAAATATATCATTTTCTGTGAATTATTTATATTTTTTATAGAAAAGCCCCTAAACTTAATGATTACCAAAACAAACTTGATATTGTTTGGAAAATTTGTGCCAAGCCAGCATTTTAGTTGTGTGGTGCATACACAATGGCATAGTAACGTAGTTGGAATTTGATATTGTCTGTAGTAAAGAACAAACCTGTATTATTTGACAAAAACGGTTATTGTAAAGATGGGCGACTTTTCGGAAAACAAAAGAAAAAAATCACACAAAGTCGTATAATTCCACTCTACTTATTACACAGAACACTAATTTACTTGGGGCATCAACATATTAATACAAACCACAAATATGATAGTTATAGTTTATTATGTAAATACGTTAAATGCAAAAAGACCTAACCGAACATTACCTAACGGTACAATATGTAAATACAGGAGTACTCTTTGCCAACGCGTGATACAGTATTTCGTTGTGCAGCAGCTCGTAGAACACCTGTCTATTACATATTGTGACGTTAGGTTGAATTGGTTAGGTATGCTAAATTTCAAATAGCTACACACACAGAAATATATCAACCTTTGACGATGTACTACAAAATGTAAAAATCTGTCATTTACGTATACCACATACAATAACACGTGCTGAAAGTATGTGAATTTATTCACCAAGGTGGGTACACTTTTCCCGCGGCGAGTAGGATGTGGTGCATGTGCTCGTGTTCATCAGGGTGCCGGCTGCGAAACATGAACTCCGCTAGGTACCCCCACGAAGTGCGGCATCTTGCTGCCATACAGAGGAAGACAGTGCCTCACAGCCCGTCACACACACACTATTATTTGGGTGTTCACTCCTGTATTGGGATCAATGAAATTCATACTATGTTTCACCCAAAGAAGCTCATATTTGTGCTCTCTAAGACATTTATA
>NQII01007059.1:27106-44606 GCA_002778355.1 Clitarchus hookeri | reverse complement strand
AAAAAAAAGTTACTTTTGTATTATTTAGTGTTTGCAGACTTTAATTCGTGCATTTTGATATTTTAGAAAATTACTATTTTCTCTTCGCTTTTTAAATATTTATTTGTAATTGCATATTAGTTTTATTTATTGAAAGACAAATTGTGCCATAATTTCATGAAGTCTATGTTGTAAAGGTTTTAAATAAGACTTTCAATATAAAGTACTTTCATTGCAGGGTGGTCAACGACCTGGCAAATGGGGAAATATCAGGAAATTCCTTTACCCGGGAAAATATCATGGAATGTTTTACCCAATGGAACTTTTTCCAGTTTGCATGTTATGTGTTTCGCTCTGTAAGCGAACAAAGCTAATTTCTTTGCAGTAAACAACATAACACTTAGGGTTTGGATTGGTATTGCTAGCTGATTTTCACGGTACATGACCTATAACCAATCACAAACATGGTTGCTTGCCACAGTTGCGTAAGCGCCCAAAGATTGCCTAACCGACTGCCGGCAACGTAAACAATCGTAAATGTTGATGTACTCATTGAATGGAGTGTGGAAATGTCAAATTGTTATTACGTGATAGGTGAATTTGTTTGGGATGTAAGTTAAGTGACAATCACTCAGAAATGTTTTGTTATCAACTGAGAAGAGTTAATGGCGTACCTAGTTATTTGCAATAAAGAATGCATTGGTGATAGTGTGCGATCCGAAACGTGTTGTTTCGTTCACATTTTTTTTTTGTGGGTGGATAATTTGACTTGAGGTGAGTAAGTTTGACCACTTTTTCTCAGCTTCGACTGTCTTTTAATCTGGTTTTTACATAGTTTTGTAATGCATGGTCTTTAAAAAGAAATCAACTTCGTACTTGTGGCACCACATCATCGTTATTACAGTTGAAAACAGCATTATAAATTATTAAGTAAAAATTTTTTAACTACTTTAATTTTGAAATAATCACGCTGGAAATGCTGAAACTGACAATGCTCCTTAATTTGTATTTTCAACGTTTAACGACAAATTCATTGTAATAAAAACGTAAGCATAACTAAATAATATAACCTGCAATTTTAACCAATTTTTCTCTACAGTCTTGTTTGAATCCGCTAATTTAATAATTCAGGGTTTAGGTATTGTGTTGTATGGATTTGAACGTCACTGAACAGCGCCGCATGCGCGAATTTGTAATCTGCAGGTTGGTGAACAAATGTTTTTTCTCTGTGCATACTTATTTTTTCGTTGTTTTGTCGCTCTTTGCAATTAACATTCTGCTTAAAATACTATAGTTCAACACCATTTTTTCGGATATTAAAATATAACGTATAAATTAATTTTCTTTAAAAAAAGTTATTCATTACGTAAACAAGAACATGACTATCCCTCATTTTATCTTATGTTCACTTTTTAAGATATGGTGGACATTCATATTTGTTTTCAGCCGAAATGCATTATACAATACGTAAATAAACAACAGCAGTGTCAAGTAAAATTCCCATGTCGTGGTGCCACTTGTGCAAGTCCATATAAGGAATTGTGGATTGAATTGGGAACAGCCCGAGAACTGTATTTTCTATAGTGCGTTATAAGCGAGTTTTGTGTGTCTATCTTGTACATATATCCAAAATTGCTTCGCAGTGCCAATTTTCTAACAAAGGTGCTGATTTTAACAAAACCAAATGCTCTAGCACAATTCTTGCCCATTTCACTTTCTTTGTTTGCTGCTGTCTGCCCAAAAGTTACTGAAGGTTTGTTTTCTCAGCCTTATATTTGGCAGCAATGTTTTTCGTGTTTACATGTATTGTTAATTTTGAGAAATAAATTAGAAACTTTGCACATATTATTCGTGCCTTCTGTTTCTGTAGAAAATGTGCTTTCTGCCCAGGTGCCTTGTAAAATGACAGCAAGGTTTCAAGATGACTGGTTTATTGACCCTAATTTGGGTTGGCTTGATGGAAAGGTTCTTTGCGACCCAACAAAAACCAAGTGTAAAGTGTGCAACACATTGTTTACTCTAAGCATCATGGGTTATACTGCAGTCAAAAGTCATGGCAAAGGGAAAAAACACTTATCAAGGGTTAGTGACAAAAAATCACTTTCAATAGGTGAATTTTGTAAAACTTCACACGAGGACAAAATCGATTCAGTGCCAGTGTGTCCAAACAGTCAACACTATCCATCGACATTTGTTCAGTCCCCAGAGAAACAAATTATCAAGGATGTACCTCAGTGCAGTGTTAAGGCATTTGTTATTAATGAACAAGTGAGTCGTGCAGAAATACTGTGGTGTCTGCAGACAATTATTGCACATAAATCCATGGGTACAGCAGCAAAGTATATAAATTTGTTATAAGTTATGTCCCCAGACAGTGTTATAGCCAGTAAGGTGCAACTTCAAAGAAGCAAGATTTCATATTCTATACTGTTTGGTATTGCAACTCACTTCAAGAAACAGTTGCTGGAATTGGTGAGTGCTTGCAAACATATTATAGTGGGCTTTGATGAATCGTTTAACAGAGTGAGTCAAGAGATTCAAATGGATCTGAACATACACTTTTGGAACAACGATAGCAATGAGGTACGTACTAGATTGTTTAATTCCGCTTTTTCGTGCCGCGGCACAGCAGATAACCTTAGAACATCTTTCAAAGAAGCAGTGTCACCACTTGACCTCAGCCTAGTGTAGAAAAGTGTCTACAGAGCTACTGCAGATGAGAAAAATGCGTTGACCACTTCTGCCGAGATGTCATTCATGAGAATGTTGACCCGAAATCTTTGGAGATAATCATGAAGATTGTCATGATACTTTCCCATGGCAATGCAATTGTTGAACGTAGTTTCTCTGTTAACAGTGAGTGCCTCGTTGATAACATAAAGAATGAAACTTTCGCAAAGGATGGTCTACGACTCTATAATGGCAGCAGGTAGTGACCTATCGGATTACAGCATTTTCAAGTAATTTTTGCTATCTTACAGAAATGCACGAGCCAGACTTACCGAAGAAACTGAGAAACACCAGTAAGAAGCAAAGGCGATCAAAGAAAATGATGAAATTTGTAGAAAACGTCTGGCCAAAGAAAAGTCTAATTTGGAGGCCAAAAAAGCTAAAATGCTATCCGAAGTTCAGGTTATTGAGGAACAAATAAATATCATGAAGCGGTAATAAACACAAAATGGCTTTATCAATTTTAATGTGTAAATGTATGCACACTTGGAATGTTATTTCAGAAATAAAATAATGCATATTTGATCTTCTCAAGTTAACAATTTTTTGGTGTAGTTTTTAAATGTCTTTTAAGTAGTTATTTTGTCAATATATATATGTTTTTGTGAAAATTAGTTTGGAATTTGTCAAACATTATTAATGGACTGAACAGCATAGCTACTAGATTTCTGCACATGTGACAAAAGTTCAATATTCTACATGAAGTTTGAGATAAGTGGTATTCTGTTGTAGCCAATGGAAGTGTAATATATTTTTGTTGACCTTGTCTTTCTATGCTTTGCTATGACGTTTCAATCTTAGATTTAATTTTGAAAAAAAAAAGTTGTAAAATATCAGGGAATTTTTTTAGAAAATTTTTGGAAAACCTGGAAATATCAGGGAATTTCAAAATAAATTTTTTGTGGCCACCCTGCATTACTAAGTATGAAAGTTGAGGCTTCATTGATGAAATTTATTACGAGATTTTACTTTAGTGTGGTTCTAGCAAGCTATAAGAGTACAAAACCATTATTGGATATAAACTGATGGTGATGCGTGACTTGTGCAGCACGTGGCCGCGAGTGCGAGCACAAAGCAAACAACAAGAATGTTGGACAGTGTTGCCAGATGAGCTGACGATGCCATAGTTGCCATGTCTGCCTTTTCAGATACGGCTGATCTGCCATGCACTTAACAAAGATTAACGTCTTTGCATGCCGCTGAATTACTCGTCAGTGAATTTATATTTTTTACGGCAGCAAGTTTTGCAGTTGCACCATTCTCTCAAATCACTCGTATCTGCGAATATGTGTATGGAATTATCACTCGTAAATACAAAAAAAATTTACCGTAAATCTTGTGTAAAGAAACTGATGGTGCATTGCATAATTCTCTTAATTACAAATGTCTCGCTAGAGTCATTACTTGATGTAAAGTTGCACTGTAATTTTATTTCAATTCACAATACTCGTGTAATGAAACTATGCATTTTGCTTCTGAATTTTGGTGCAACGTGTTTATTTCATGTCCCATTTCTTGTGTAATGTATTCTTATTTCCAAGTCATAGTTCTTGTTTAATGTAATTTTATTAAGTTTTCTTATAGAATGTATAGTTGCTACATGTGTACTTCTTTAACATAACCTCTAAATATTAATTTATTCACAGATTAGTTTGGTGTAACAAAATTATGTCCTAATAGATTCTAGTTACAATAGTGACCACTAGAGCAGTTCCATGTCCACTATTTTTGAAAATGTTTTTCTATGAAACATTGATCTGAAATCGAACAGTGTGGCAGTAAAAATTTTTAAGAAGTATGTTTCGGCTAGTGAATTTCATATTAATGTTATAAAAATAAGTTTATTCGAAGCCTTGTGGGATTTAAGGCACTTCGTATTACATACAGTATTACTCATATCTTGTATCAAACTAACAGTTTGACTTCATAAAGTTTATTTAATTTCATACTACTATAAAAGTACGATATATAAATTGGAGTTTTAAATTAAGCGGGAATGTATTAATTAAGTTTTACTGTAATAAGAACAGTGGTTTTGCTGTTCTTGAATAACCCTAAGTGTTAGTAATCTGTGGTAAAGGTGTAATGCGGAATGGGGTGGAGTTCTGAATTAAATATGATTCTGTTTAATAAATAAAATTCATAGGAAAGTAATTATGAGTAATTATTCAGATTAGCTGCTTTTCTGAAGGAAACTTCCTAGACCAACAAAAGTAGCATTAATGGGTTCTGCACAGCTTACCTTGTTAATATTCAGGACAGCATAATGTTAAAATAAGTACAACATATTAAATAAAATAGTTAAAAGTACGAGCAGTTCGCCACTTTGTTTACGTTGGACGCCATGATTTTAAGTGAAGTAATGCATTAGTAACGTGAACAAATGCGCATCGTGCAGTCACCTTATTGGCTGTGATTGGTAGACGTTATCGTCAGGGAATTTTATGTGGAAGTTGAGATGCCATTAGTTGCATTTGAGACGCGAGACAGTGCGGTTGCGTAGTTGTTGGCGTGAGTTGTGACTCCCGAATCCGACCGTGCGAAGACTTGTGATTTAAGAATGGAGGGTGCAAGAACGAGTGCTTCTGTGTGTAATATTCGTCTGTGGCGGGTGTTACTTGGATGTTTTAGTAGATTGTGGTGTTTTGTCGTTTGAGGTAAGATGCGCAGCAGTTGAATGGGTCGAGGACAGTGGAATTGCACTCGTCGCCTGCCTATGCGAGTTGATTCATAGACTTCTGGTGTGTTTAACTGTTACTTTAAAACCCTAAAAACCTAGATTAGACTAAAATCCTAGGTTAGTTTAAAACCCTAAAATCCGAGGTTAGAATGACACCCATCAATCCTAGGTTAGTTTAATAATGTAAAATAGTGATTCACTCATTGTGGGGTTAGGTTCTGTTAGATGGGCACATATTACGATAATAGTCGTACATTAATGACCCTAGTATATTTNCCCAAAGTATGGGTCGCGACCCACCGGTGAGTCGCAGACTAAAATTTGGTGGGCCCCGAAAAATATAGTTCCATTCATAAACATATGCATGAGTTATGATTTTTATCATTTAGAACCCACACACATGCTATGCAACTGTCGATCGGACGTGAAGTACTACGCAGAGTACGCAGTTAATTACACTCTGGCTGNCCCGTTTATGTCGTTTTCCCGTATCAGTAGAGTTTTTTTGGATGGTCCCAACAAATATCCTATATAAACAATGTTAAAAAAAAACCTGCATGCTACGCCCTTAAATCATTCATTTACCCGCATCCATCGTTCAGATATTCTGTCCGAAAACCAAAATATATTCAGAACAATTGTTTATCTGTGAAAAAACTATCTTAAAAAACTGGTACTACCAAAATTCAGTAGCGCCAAGAGCAAGTTAAACAGACACTCCCTAACCTCAAATGCTAGTATACACGAGTTGTCGTGAAACGTTGCAATTGTTAACCACCATGTAATTCAATCACTATTTGTTTTTAAATTACTCATGTCGAAAAACAGGTAAAAAATAATAATTGCAGGCATTTGCTTGTTTCAAGTCAGCAAACGAATATTCGCGCAAATAAAACGCACATGTATAATGGTTGTGGTACGGACCAGAACCAGACATTCATAATGGACAGAACGGATTTGAACTTTACTCTCGTTCCACAATGGAAACTTAATAATTTTTAGGTCAGTAAGGTGAATAACTATGTAAATTACAAGCATTAGAGGGACACAGTATGTTTCATGGACTAATTCTGTTAAGATAACATTACGCTAGTAACTTTTTTTTAAAAGAATTGAGTGATATCAACTGTCACACAAGATGGCAAGTGTTGTCAACTTAGCACTCTTTCTGTTTAATTTGGCGAAATTAAAAAAAACATTTAGCAGGCAACAGAATTTTTAGCGGAGTAAAATCTAATTTTTAGATGTCAAACTAAAGAAACTGTTAAATTGGCCTCTCAAATAGAGTAAAAAATTTTAAATGCTGCATTATTATTATGATGAAACTAGATACTTTATTACTGTACTTAAAATTTAATTTTTAGCACGTTTAATTTAAATCATTGTTTTTATTAAATTTTGTTTGATTTTTGCCACTTTTTCTACATTTGTCAGAAATTTAATGAATTGTAAACATTCAGCAGATTTTGAAATTGGAGTTAAGGTTAGGTTTTACTTTTTGAGGAGGAGAGTGATCCACATGTTGAGTTTTCCCCCATGCTGAGTTTTTTTCAGTAAGTCCCATGAAAAACAAATAATAGAGGTCTCACTGTAATGCATAAATTTTAAGAGTAAGTAAATGGCAATGCATTGTGTTCATGAGGGGAGAAAATGAAAACCATCTGAATGTTTTGGTTATTGCTTAATCTGGGAGAATAAACAGCAGTGATATATTTTCATGTGACATTGTCTGGGTAGAAAACTGTAACAAAATTAATATGGAACAAATTATAAGAATATATTAAACATGGGTGTTTTGGTAATTAAACCATTAGAGCATACTGTAACTTATTTGTTCACTTGTTTGTATGCAGGGTGCTACAAGATCACCACCGTGTTTAGCCACGCGCAAAGCGTGGTGGTGTGTGCGGGCTGCTCAACAATTTTGTGCCAGCCAACGGGAGGTCGAGCCAGATTAACAGAGGGTCAGTATTATGACAAAGGGTTGTTGAGATGATTTGTGTGGGTGGTTCATGGTAAAATGAGCACTTTTGAAAGCCCTGCTAAAGTTTTATTTTTTTCATGTCCATTATGTATCCTTCCCTCACATGTAAACAAACATTGCCATGTGGCTGTCACGTGTCAAAATCAATATTTATGTTCGAATATTAGCAAAATATTTAGGGTCTTCAGGTGATGAGCAGTTATATCCAATTTTATAATTGTGGTACACACACAAGAAATGTGTATATACAAAAAGATGTATATTACATTATATATATCATGTGCATGTATACGTACATACATATATGTGTGTTATAAATGTACATAAATATATATATTTATATGTATATATTATATTTATAAAATGTTTACAAAAAATATAAACTATAAACACATGCATTTGTGTATAGGTAGGTGCAGCGGTGGCGCAGTGTCCAGGGCGCTCGCCTCCCACCACGGCGATCCGGGTTCGATCCCCGGTGGGTTCACTCCCGGATTTTTGCATGTGGGAATCGTGCTGGACGATGTCGCTTGCTGACGGGTTTTCTCGGGGTACTCCTGTTTCCTCCGCCCTTGCATTCCAGCGCCGCTCCATTCTAGGGTCTCATTTCATGTCATGTCCGGGGATGACTGTCACCTACGGGTCCCAGCTGGAAAGACTGTCACTCGGAGGGTGTTGCCTTGTCCTGGGTGCACTCCCCACACGCCATTATTATTGTGTATAGGTGCATATTTTTTTATGATACAGTTACTGCGTTAATGCCATTCCCGTACACAAAAAAATTGTAATATCCACGATGTCTAGTGAAGTGAAATACTGGTCAGGTGATGGCTACATTTCTGGTCTCTTGAGGTCTAAATGGGTACTAAATTTACTTTTTTCAAACTCTTCAAGAGATCAATTTTTATAAGAAGCTCGTGAACACACATAATTGTTTTGGTTCCTTCATTGCAATTACTACGAAAACTAAAATAAGAGGGCTATTTTAAATATGATTAGTGTACTTACATTAATTGTCCATGGTCAAAAATCATTGCCCGATACAGGATGAACTAACCTGCTGGAATTCTTTGCACTGATTCGTAACGTCGGTTGGTTGACTGCAACGTCGCAGTCGGGCAAGTTTTGATGTGACAGTACAGAGTCATGCTGGCTTAGCGGTCCGGCGAACTGGGAGGCACACAGCCACGGGATTACCTTTGTTGAAGGTGGCCTGGGGTGGCTGCTGACCTAGCTGCTGCTGGATTTGATGTCCCGACCTGGAGTGGCGGTGCTGCAGTGAGTCTGGGGAGGGCCGCTGCTTTGGCATCACTGGAACCAGGGATTAGCAATCCCTAGCAGAATGTGCCGGTCTTGGCAGACGTCAGTCACAATTGGGTGTGGTCGCCCATCTCTCTTGATAGGGGACTGAAAGAGGGAGTGGGAAGGAGTAGGTGAGGTCTCTCCAGCTGGCAGGCGGCTTGAGCTCATTCCCGAGGGGTTGTGCTGCACAATGCAGTTGGGGCTGGGTTGCAGCTCCTGTTGGCTTTGGAGGCCGTAACTGCCTTCCTTTCTTGCCACTTAATACCACTCCTTTGGGTGTACGGCATAAAGGCAGGTACAAATATCGGCCTCGTCAGGCGGAAGCAGGTGAGGATGGTCCGTAGTTAGATGTAGAACCAAATCCGAAACTTGGCTAACCCTGAGCTGTACCAGTTTACTCCAACTGGCGTCACGAGGCGCAGTGGTTGGAGAGGTGGGTTTACTCTGAGCATCTTGACAACGTTGGGTGCGAGTCCAAAGGTGGGTAGACCTCGAACCAGTCTAGCACTTCCTCCTGTGACAGTTCAGCGTGGTGGATGGAGTGAAGATAGGGCTGGCTGACTAGTTGCTTTGTAGTTTGTGTTGCTAATGGTTGTGGCTCTACCTTAATGCACACAAGGTGCACAGTATGGGTGGCTGTTGACTGGGTGTGTTTATGATGTAGGTGCAACCGGTTAAGGGAGTCTGCTGTCCTACACTAATTTCGGTAATGTGTTTCGCAAAGACGCAGTCTCCTGCTTTACCCTGGTGGGTTGACGTCTACATATGATAAAATCGTTCATGCTTAGAAACTAGTACGCTGAGGTTTGAGAGAAAACTTATTTATTCTGTGAGGAATAAACATGGTGGCTCGTACTACCTCCTAACTAACCAAGAACTGACTGGAAGTAAACTATGTAAACCAGGTGAAGGAGACTTGGGTCTGACCTGAACAAAGCAGGTGCGGCTAGGTAGCTATTACAACTGTTTCTAACTATCTCGATGATACTGTCCAGAAGGGTTTTGGGTAGGACTGAGCCGATACCGGTACCGATATATCTGAACCGGCCGATATCGTAATTATCGGAATTGTGCGCAATTCGAATTCATGTTTAAATCGCCGATATTATAACCAATATTTTGCCCTAAGAATCTAATTTGATGCTGTTTTCAACTTGCGTAATTGGAGTGGCTTAGCTCACTATTTGGTTTTATTAAAATAAACACTATTTTGAAATTGGTTTTTTCTAAAGTACCCAACTGGTTGTGTTTATTTCTAAAGCAAAATTACGCATGTTTTGCATGATTGTTTACAAAACATGTATACAACAAAACAATAGTAGCCACCATTTGAGTTTACTGAATTTTATCTATGTAGGCAAGCTTGCAGCATGAACAAGATTTAACATTTAATCAGCCTAACACATATATAATAATTAAAAAAATTAGGGATGGGTTGGTTCGGTTCTTTGGTTCCAATTTATACCGGTTCTTGAGGTTTGACTCTGAACCGGTTTTAGGTTAACAACAATTACTCGGTTCTTGGTTCTACACAGCAATGGCAAAACTCTGTTGTTACAAAAATAACAATGGTATTTACTCATGTATAGCGCGCCCTTATTCCCCAACATAAAGGAAAAAAATTCTGGGGTGCGTGCTTTACATGGAAAAACAATTAAGGAGTGGCAGTCATAAACTGTTCGGAGATGTTTGGAGGGAAGTGTATGGGATTAGTCTGTTATCTCATCTCTCGCTCTTACATCAACAACACTCCTCTTCCTTCGCTCTGTCCCTTTATCTCTCAGCCCTCCCCTGTAAACAACACTGCTAGCAGATCGATACATTCTTCCAAGCCTTCTTTGTTTGGCCGGAAGGCCGTGGGCCATGAGTAAGAGAGGAAGATACGTCAAGGTCACGTGCATCAGCCACCCGTGGCACAGGTCGTGTTGTACAGGATTTACAAGGATGAGCGCAACCTATAAACGATAAATGTTATTGCTTTTTTTAACACCCTTTGAAAATGATGGTGCGACCTATATGCACAGGCAACTTATGTGCGATAAAATACAGTATTTTATCATGCGTTTTGTGAGATGTACTAGTACACTGCGGTGCAATAAACCATTTTGATGATTTTGGTGTACTTGACTGTTTATTTTCTCTTTTTATTACTTCAAACAATTTATATTTAACCAAATACGCATCACCGTTGAAGTAAACAAACGCGACGGCCGAGGTTGTATCTGACTTGTGACGTCACGGAGTGAGCAGGCGCGACACATTTTGGCGGTCGTTTCAAACTTAAAACTTTCATTCAATCATAACTTTTTCAAAACTAATTTTTAAATCGTGTTATTACATTTCTAACACATAATGAATGAAAACCAAGTGCCAGCAAAAAATGTGCATGCTGCCCAATGCCTTTATCTACAATTTTAAAAAATCACAGCAAAGTTGAACCTGCTCGTGACAATGCCTCTGCACGCTCAGCAAGAAAACTACTGCTTGGACCGAAACATGAGGAAGTGGAAACCAATCTGCTTCAGTGGTATCACGAAATGCGTGCAGCGAACATACCTATTTCTGGTCCTTTAATCCAGCAAAAGGCAGATTACCTGTGATGTTAGGGATTCCCAATTTCTAATTTAGCAATGGTTGGCTGCAGTGGTTTAAAGAACGTAACAACCTTATTGCAATAGTTATGTGTGGCGAGTCTGCAGACCTCTATGTGGATAAGATTCAGGATTGGCTAAGGTTTGTGCACCCAATACTTAATCAGTTCACTTGAGATAATTTTTTCAACATGGACGAAACTAGAGTTTTTTTACAACTTGCTGCCAAATAAAACATTGGCTGTAAAAGGTGAGAAGTGCCAGGTAAACGCAGCAAGGAACGTGTTACTGTACTGCATTACTGTGCTGTAACCAAAGATTGGTATTGAGAAATGTATGTCCCCTTGTAGGCAAGTTTCAGAAACCCAGATGTTTCAGGAATATTGTTAACCTACCATGTGATTATGAAGCAAATTCCTGTGCTNAGGCAAGTTTCAGAAACCCAGATGTTTCAGGAATATTGTTAACCTACCATGTGATTATGAAGCAAATTCCTGTGCTCGGGTGACAGTGAAAATATTTCAGAAATGGTTAATGAAATTGGAATGACACATGGCATGCAAAAACAGAAGGATTTNTGGGTGACAGTGAAAATATTTCAGAAATGGTTAATGAAATTGGAATGACACATGGCATGCAAAAACAGAAGGATTTTACTTATATTGGACAGATATGCAGCACATTCTGCTGTTGGTCTTGAGTTGTTACAAGTGACATTGCTCTATCTGCCAGCCAACACCACAAGTTTTCTACAACCTCTTGGTCAAGGTATCATCCAGTGTGTGAAGAACTACAGAACTCGTCTCACACGTTACTTAATACGTCACCTGGAACTGAAGAAAGGGACCAACTTGCGATGGGACGTTTTGAATGCCATGCGGAATGATGTANCTTAATACGTCACCTGGAACTGAAGAAAGGGACCAACTTGCGATGGGACGTTTTGAATGCCATGCGGAATGATGTACGGCTTGGAATGAAGTCACATCGTCTACTATAGCCAACTACGGATGCTATCCAGGCTTTAGCCACTCTGGAAAATGTACTTTCAAACATTTATGTTGATAGGGAAACACTTCTGGAATTTGATAAACTCTGTACAGTTGTTAGCAATGCCTATAAAGAAAGAACAATGCAAACCAAAATTGACTCATTTTTTAAGCCACAGGTTAAACTTAAAACAGTATTCTATTTGCGACGAAGTCAATGCTGGAAACAATATAAATACTAAGTACAAAATATATAAGATTTCTTAAAGATTTGTATTCACATATACATTTTTCTAATAGTAATGAAGATAAGATGTGTACTGTTCTCCGAGAATTGGNTTCTAATAGTAATGAAGATAAGATGTGTACTCTTCTCCGAGAATTGGTATACAAATAAAAAATCATCTGTAAAATTGTTACTATTATCAGCTTATTATTGAGATGTGATGTTAAAATATTTTTAGTCTGAATATTTTTTTAAATTATACTAGTACAAACTTGTTATTACAAAACCTCATTACAAAGGGCCTAAATGATGGTTCCTTCAGGTTTGTGTTAATGAGGTTCGACTGTACTGTATTTTTTTTAACTCATATAATAAAGGTGAATTTGGAAATTATATTAAATTAATTGGGAACCTAAGCAAATATTCTGTAGTCGCATATAATTATAATATCTGTAACTAACTGTAAATATAACCCCTGAGAATCTGCAATGTTACAAGCATCTCAATTTTTTAATTTATAACTAAAAATGATTTTAATGTTAAAATATGTATTAAATTTGTATTCAGATATGATCAGGTGGTTGCGACTTCGGGGTTGG
Source organism: Clitarchus hookeri (assembly GCA_002778355.1). NCBI lineage: Eukaryota > Metazoa > Arthropoda > Insecta > Phasmatodea > Phasmatidae > Clitarchus > Clitarchus hookeri. The sequence continues at coordinate 31,526 of NQII01007059.1, read as the reverse complement.
CAAAGTTGACTACATGAATAATTATTTAATATCTAGTGTTTATTTTTTTCTTCTGGCGAAAACTGGATGCTAGTTGGTTTTAATATTTATTCTGGTTAAAGGCCATCCTAAGGAACCTATGTATGGTTCCCTCTCACCTTCCCAGTTAAGCAGTCATGGCAAAATTTGTGTAACGTGCTATGTCTTGAATTAACACCAATTGAACCATTACCAGTACAGACACCGTTATTGACCTAAATACTGTCAAAAACTGTGAAAATTTATGTTACACACTGCAATATGCCAGCTTTGTTGGAACAGCTGAAGTATGTAAAACCTGCGACAGTTGAAATATAAGTCGCATGANTTTATAACTAAAAATGATTTTAATGTTAAAATATGTATTAAATTTGTATTCAGATATGATCAGGTGGTTGCGACTTCACCTTCCCAGTTAAGCAGTCATGTCAAAATTTGTGTAACGTGCTGTCTCTTGAATTAACACCAATTGAACCATTGCCAGTACAGACACCGTTAAGTCATAATATTGACCTAAATACTGTCAAAAACTGTGAACATTTGTTATGTTACACACTGCAATATGCCAGCATTGTTGGAACAGCTGAAGTAACCTGCGACAGTTGAAATATTAGAAGTCACATGGTATTGTTTTTGTTTACATGTGGTGGAAAGATAAGTTATGGGTACCTGGAAGTAGATCTTAAGCTGGACTTTAAATAAGTGTGAAATAACAGCGAATGAGCTGTACTTGGGTGTCTTCCTGCCACAGCAAAATGTGCTGTGAATAACATCTGACGGTTTCTAGAAACAAATGTTCCTACATTGTAGTTGGTATTTTTTTTTCCCTGTAGGTTTTAAATTTTTATCATTTCTGAAGTCATTTGCTTTCTTCTTAAACTTAGAAGTGTTTGGCTCTTTGTTTTCAGGCTGTTCGTTTCGGCGGAAACAACATTGAAATACATCCTTTGAAGCTGCCTGTATGTGTACCTTTTTTTTTATTTTTCAGTATGATATTGTAAATTTATGGGTGGAGAGAATATGTATTTGACATGTTTCATAATTAAATAAGAGCTTCTCAAAGGATTTTTCTATTTTGTGTTTAATTACAGTATTTCCTTAAATGTGCTCTCCCTAAATTATATTTTTCCCTTGTACACACAAATTTATTTAGGTTCAAACATTTTCCCTGCGTTTGCCATTTACAGTAGAAACCTGTTTTGGGAGGCCTCAAGGCGATTGAATGACCTCACAAAATCACTGACCTGGCAAAATCGTTTTGAGATTTTTACCCCCCAAAACCCCAAAAATTGCATTTTTTGTGTTAAGTTGGCTTTAATTATCTCTAACTGCACAAATAGCATGTTATTAAAAGGAAATATTAATTTATTTTAATAGGCAGATGCCTTCCGAATTGTGTGTACTCCAGGTGGCGTATACAAATTCCCCTTGTCCCAAAAAAAAATGTAAACTTGGGGTGCAGAGTAACTTTCAGAAGTGCAAAGTGCGTTTCCAGTAGTTTCTTGAGGGAAAATCTAGTACAATTTCTGGCAATGTTAACCGATTTTGCGACGTAAGCAGCCAATTACAATTGCCAGCCCTTGCTCAATAGTTGCAAATGCCGTATTTGCTATTTGTCGAGCACAGAACACAGATAATGANGTACAATTGCCAGCCCTTGCTCAATAGTTGCAAATGCCGTATTTGCTATTTGTCGAGCACAGAACACAGATAATGAGTAAAGTTGGCAGTGTTTACAAATTCTGCATGAATGTTTAGTGGACAATTATTACATCCGACAAAAAAAAATACTACTTGTACATACTTACTATTTACTTTCGTCATATCGCCAACATTTTTGGTTAGAGATGTTAGTTTACAAATAATATACATATAGGCGTGATTCTGCCAGTGAACGAGCGCCATCTTAGCGATTCGGCTCGATATACAGGCAGATTATAAAAGAATACCCCAACTTTAAAGGTCTATAATATAAAAACCAAACAACCTACAACCTTGATTGATCAATCAAATGAACGGTGGAACTGTGATGTTCGTTTACAATACATTCATAAATATTCAATGTGACCACCACGAGCNATCAATCAAATGAACGGTGGAACTGTGATGTTCGTTTACAATACATTCATAAATATTCAATGTGACCACCATGAGCAACCCAAACAACATCTACGCGATAATCAGACTCGTTCCACACACTTGTCAGCATGTCCGGTGTTACGGTTTGAGGTCATCAATGCTGGCTGGAAATGATGGATGAAAAACTTTATCCTCTATGTACCCCCATAGATAAAAATCGCACGGGGTAAGATCCTGGGTTTTTGGGGGCCAGTGATGAAGAGGCTCGTCACCAGCTGCTCCTTGACTATTCCAGCGTGCTAACAACTTCTCGTTCAGGTATCTGCGAACAGCTAGGTGCCAATGGGGTGGTGTACCATCCTGCTGGAAAATGAAGTCCCCCGCCACCTCTTCTAACTGAGAAAACAACCACTCTGTAAGCATGTCCTAATAAGGGATTCCAGTAACAGTGGGCTCGTTAAAAAAGAAAGGGCTGAAAACAGTGTCTTTGGATAAAGCGCATAACATGTTCACCCTTGAGCTGGTAGGTTATCTCCGCAGGGTGGAGCTTGAGATAAAAACTACAAACTTTGTTTGAAAAACATTGTAAGTTGAAGCTCTCTTCCATTGAGTTTTTCCTTTCCCAGTGTGGGAAAACTTTCAAAAGGCCGGCACAGCTCTGCAATCACTCTAATGGGAATGTAAATTATCTGCAATTTTCGCATAAGATTTGAAGTTTGAATGCGATTAATTCGTAAATTCCTATTTGCAACTATTCAAATATCCCCACATCCCTATTAATGATACTGGCTGCTGGTTCTGATACTAGTTCCAGTGGAAAAACCACTTGGAGAAAATCTTCTACCTTTCACTCAAAGATTTAATCGAAGGTACAGAAATTTTCGATTTAACCTCGAAAATGCGAAGATTCACACATCCCTATCATTTACTGACAAATAAAGTAATTTTAAACTGTTTTTGAGAGGTGGTAGGTTATGTATTTGTAGTAATTGGTTTTTGTTGCTTCATTTCTTGGACTTTAGATACTCTATATCCTTGTTTCTTCAAGAATCGAGTGCGACATCCCTAAGATTTATTGCTATAATCACTTTTAAATTGGTTTTTAATGCATACGTCTCGTAACTGGGTAAGAAATATGTCGTGTGTGTGCTGCCGTTCTGTCACATTTCTATGGCGCACGGTATTCTCTTCCCAGTATGTATGTGGCTCAGTGAGAGTCTGGCTTGCTACCTCCTCTTACATGCTTGATGAGGGAAAGCGTTTACGTAGCGACCTTGAATCCTCTCTCCTTCCTCTGTCTATTGCTCAGCTGTGCACCTCCCCTTACATTCCTTGGAGAGAGAAAACAATGGTCTAAAAAAAAAAAGTTTGCCCTCTTGTTTGTGTGCGTTTGCCTTCACTTGATATGCCTGGCTACAAAGTAAATAATGTGCACCTGGTGATCATAGACATTTTAAAAAAGATCACTAGTATTTCAATTTCATAGCAAAGGGTTTTGCCTGAAAATGTTGCACAATAAATTTTTACGAGTAATTATTATTTGCATAGATGATTATCCTTGTCAAGTTTTGTGTTTGATTGTATTTGATGTAACATTAACATGATTTTAAAACAAAATATTAATTGAACTCAATTCGAAATTGATTGAATTTCAATATTTTATAATACGATACTTACATTGAATGATTGAAATATGTTTTTTCATCCAGTATTTAGGATATGCCCACTGTTCATTACGGGCAATCAACTCAGTATACCCAAGGATGAAAATAAATTTTTTTTTTTAGGTTAGGTTTTACTTTTTGAGGAGAGTGGTCCACATGTTAAGTTTTCCTGCATGCTGGGTTTTTTTTTCAATAGGTCCCATGAAAACAAATAATAGACGTTTCACTGTATCTAGAAGCAAATGCTTGACCTCCCCTTGTCACCAAAAATCGTTAGAAATTGAGAGACTTTTATTTCCCCAAGTGTAAAGTTCATTTTGAGTAACTTCCTGGGCAGAAAGAGGAGGATTTATATTAATTTATTTCAATAGAGACACGTATTTTGAATAAACTGATATCCTGTAAGGGCCTATTTGGTACCTTTAGTCTAATAATGGGTAAGCACAGAGTCAGAGTGCAGCGTAACTCATTGAAGGTGTGCGCACGAGAAAAATCAGAGGCTGTGGTTTTGAGTGATTAAAAGACCATGAAGAAATAAATTTTAATTTCCTTTATTAATTTTTGTATCAAAATTACAAGTTTTTTTGGATGTGAAATATAATTAATTATTTTAAAAGACAGACATTTGTCACGTGCGCAAGGTATAGGCAACATGTAGT
>NQII01007059.1:12554-26302 GCA_002778355.1 Clitarchus hookeri | reverse complement strand
GGGGGTACTTTCACCACTCCCACCTCTTCCTCCTCACCCTCGCCGTGAGCACACTGCCCAATTGATAATCTCTCAGCTGATCGTGTGTGCATGGGACATTCAAAATATGCCTTTCATTGTCTCATATTATTTAAATTTTCAGAGGGTTTGAAAGTTTTAGGTTGGCTTGCATTTGGTGTTGGATTACAATCAATTATATACTGTATTTTGAGATGTTATACTCTTTATTTAAACGAGTTGAGGTGAAATATTTTTAATGCATTGTTTACAGTAATATTTTAATGACACGTGACGGCCAGGATGCTTGGCACGTCACCTAGTCTACTGGGATTTTTGAGGGGGTTCAAACTCTTGGTGGCCTTACGGGCTGGTTACTGCGAAGTCGCCCTGGCTCTTAGAGGCGCTGGTGTACAGAGTGGGGGCGGCGGCAGGTTAAGTAGGCTTCTTAAGACGGTGGGGTTTGCAGTGGATGCTGAATTACCACCTGCAGGCCAGGACTGAGGCTTACAGACATGGCGACACAACCATGGGGCGATAATTGTAAATACGCCTGAAGATTCTGAGTTAAAAACATAGCAGCACATCAACAACTACAAGTCTACACTGCAGTTCTAACGAGGCAGCGATCCAGGTAACAGTCTTAAGTCACCAGAACGCCTGTTCCATCAGCATACAACTGTAATAATTCATCAAACCACGNCTGTTCCATCAGCATACAACTGTAATAATTCATCAAACCACGTCGGGAAATTCACCAATGAAGCCACCAGTCCACGTAAATTAGTCACAATTTATTTTGTTTATTTTGGTGTATAGGTTACGTTGATAATATTTACTAATGTTACATATGGCACAGTTTTCAAATAAGGTAAATTTAAGTTCTAAAAATAAAACCCAGCATAATCAATCTGAAATTTTTAATATGCTGGTAGCTCCAGAACAAAGATTTAGACGTATTGAACAAGGAATTCAGGAAAATAGGGCCTTTGGACAAGGGCTGAAATATGGATTAATACAAGAAATTAGGCATATNATGAACAAGGAATTCAGGAAAATAGGGCCTTTGGACAAGGGCTGAAATATGGATTAATACAAGAAATTAGGCATATGACAGAAAATAATAAGTTGGAAAATGTACCCACATTAACTGCACCAAACAATGGTAATAAAAATATAGTTGATATTTTACAGAATCAGATTGAAATTGCTAGTCGCAATGATGTAAACAATGAATTTATTATTGGTTGTGACAATTGAAGTAAAGAGTGTAGAAATGTTGAAGTTATTACCGATAGTGACAATGTAAGTACTAGTGTGTTTTATATTGAGTGTAGAAAGGCACAGTTTCTTAATGTGAAAATTGCTGCGGCACATTGTTAATTTTGAGAAGTGTGTACCTAACTGTTGTGAATTAATTGTGTCAATAAGAAATGTAGTACAGGAAGGGAGGCTAGATTCAGTGTTGTGTTGCACCAGACAAGGTTGGTCGAGAGCACAATTCAAACAGTACAAGGTTATTGCGAGAGCGGCCTGGGGGGGTTATCCTAGAGTGAAGCACCAGAAGGATGTCGTAAATGAAACAAATATACAACGTAAGACTTGTTTACTGTCCATGATTTATTGTTCAGGAAAATTTTGTGAGGGTAAATAAAAGATTGAAATACAGGGTCAAGGAAAAAAAAAATGGTAGAGTTAGACAGGGAAAAGGAAAAGCATGAAGTACTGTATGAGGAAGGTCGTGAGGAGAAAGAGAGAAAGTAAGAATGGCAGGGAGAAAGAAAAAAACATTAATGAATGCAGACAGTCTGCAACTTAGGCTAGTAAAATATGTATTTAGTTTTTTCATGTACAGTAATAATGTTAGCGATATTGTTATTTTGAGTAAAAATGTTTTTGTTATACGAGTTGGCGGTAAAAGTAGGTCACAATGTGTACAGGATAAATGGGGTTTCCCTTCTCAAGTGTTGGGGATAGACAACAGTGAATGATGTATTAGATTATTATCGTTAGTAAAAGGTTTCAGACTTGGCCTGTAAACAGTTATTTTGTAAGAAATTATTATTGTGAAACAAAGAGTATTAATGTATGATACTGGTGTTAAAAAGAATANTAAACAGTTATTTTGTAAGAAATTATTATTGTGAAACAAAGAGTATTAATGTATGATACTGGTGTTAAAAAGAATAGTAGTGCCAAGAAGAAGCAGAGCTGTGTTAAAGAAGAATAAGGAACAAGTTGGCGAAGGGGTAGTGTTTTTATATGAATCAATATTNGAAGAAGCAGAGCTGTGTTAAAGAAGAATAAGGAACAAGTTGGCGAAGGGGTAGTGTTTTTATATGAATCAATATTGTCTATAATCATGCACAGGATTGTTCATGATCATGTGAGGATGTTTAAGAGTAGTTACGGGACGAAGGGGGGAAAAAAAGTAAAGAGGGGTGAAGTAAGTACAAGAGTAACAGAGTTATAAGGACCTAAGAACATGTATTTAATTGGTGCTGCTGAACTTGCACATTTTAAATGTTTCATGCAAGTGTCCCATTGGATAAAATAATTTCTCTATTAACAAATTGTGTGCAAAGGCAGAAACTGTGTTAGCAGTAGAGGCGTTACTAAAATACAGTAAAACTCTGTTAAAATATTTTGTAATGGACTGAAAAATTAATGCTTATTAACCAGGGAAAAACTTCTTGAAAGGGTCAAATTACACATGTGCATATAGACAAGGTGCAAAATTATTCAACTTATTAAGAAGAAAAACTTCTTTAAGTGGGAACTGCTTAACAGGGTTTCACTGTAGTAACAATTTTTTTATAACTTTTGGAGAAAGTATTATTAAGGAAACCATTCTAATACATTCCTTTTNTTTCACTGTAGTAACAATTTTTTTATAACTTTTGGAGAAAGTATTATTAAGGAAACCATTCTAATACATTCCTTTTTATCATTGTTAAATATTGGTATAGTATGATTGTAAAAAAAAAAGGTTTTGTTTTTCAGAAGATTGTTGTTGGTTAACTTTGGTATAACAAAACCTAACTGTAATTGTAAATGATGGTGAATGCCAATGGAAGAATAATTAGTATAANTGTTAACTTTGGTATAACAAAACCTAACTGTAATTGTAAATGATGGTGAATGCCAATGGAAGAATAATTAGTATAATTTTATTGAGTGTAAAGTTTTGCCTAGTAAATTGTAAGGCAGCGAGAGGAGGAAATATAATAATCTTGAATCTTATAATGTCGCCACTAACAGCGTGAATGCTGACTTGGGGTTGAATCTTGTCTGGCTCCACAGGACAGTAATGACTTCAAAGCAAATGTAACACTTGTAGCAGCCAGTTTCCGTACGCTACAAACAACCTACAGGAGACACTAGGAAGAGAAAACAATTCCAACCACTAGCAATAAATATCCACAGACACTTGAGTGAAAATAGATTGAATTTAATTTAAAAGAAATACAGTATTTTGATGAACATCATGAAATAAATTACTATCTGTGCAAATACAATAGAACCATATTATAACATTTTCCTGCTTATTAAGCTGCCATCTCTTGGTCTTCAAACATGTTTTCCAATACAAAATTACCCTCTTATAAAGTTTTTCCTTATATGACTGACATTTCTTGGGACCCTTGAGAAAGAAATTCATTATTAGTTCCAAAATTAACTTTGCTTTGTGTGGCCGTAACTATGAGTGTAACCTTCTCATACATAGCTNAAATTCATTATTAGTTCCAAAATTAACTTTGCTTTGTGTGGCCGTAACTATGAGTGTAACCTTCTCATACATAGCTTGTAATGACGCAATATTCTGAATTTTTCGGGACTCGGATGTAAAATTCTTTCGGGTGTATGAAGCTCTGGGACAGCTTCGTAATATTTTTATCGTGTTTCAAGTTTAAAGCCGTGGTGGCTCGTTTCCCGTTTTTATCAGGAGTCCTGGTTACAGTTTTCGTTTCGAACTTGGGAGTTTTGAAAGCGTCAGCATAAAGTAGATTAGTTAGTTTCTGTGGATCAGGCGACATCAACAGTTTTAGTTCCTTCGGAGCAGTTTTAATATGTCAACAAGTTTTTGTGGACGGCGAGGTTAGTTTATGTTGACGGCGCGGCAGTCGATAACGTCGTGTTGAGCGCGGGCCACGTGCNGGAAAAGGAAAAGCATGAAGTACTGTATGAGGAAGGTCGTGAGGAGAAAGAGAGAAAGTAAGAATGGCAGGGAGAAAGAAAAAAACATTAATGAATGCAGACAGTCTGCAACTTAGGCTAGTAAAATATGTATTTAGTTTTTTCATGTACAGTAATAATGTTAGCGATATTGTTATTTTGAGTAAAAATGTTTTTGTTATACGAGTTGGCGGTAAAAGTAGGTCACAATGTGTACAGGATAAATGGGGTTTCCCTTCTCAAGTGTTGGGGATAGACAACAGTGAATGATGTATTAGATTATTATCGTTAGTAAAAGGTTTCAGACTTGGCCTGTAAACAGTTATTTTGTAAGAAATTATTATTGTGAAACAAAGAGTATTAATGTATGATACTGGTGTTAAAAAGAATAGTAGTGCCAAGAAGAAGCAGAGCTGTGTTAAAGAAGAATAAGGAACAAGTTGGCGAAGGGGTAGTGTTTTTATATGAATCAATATTGTCTATAATCATGCACAGGATTGTTCATGATCATGTGAGGATGTTTAAGAGTAGTTACGGGACGAAGGGGGGAAAAAAAGTAAAGAGGGGTGAAGTAAGTACAAGAGTAACAGAGTTATAAGGACCTAAGAACATGTATTTAATTGGTGCTGCTGAACTTGCACATTTTAAATGTTTCATGCAAGTGTCCCATTGGATAAAATAATTTCTCTATTAACAAATTGTGTGCAAAGGCAGAAACTGTGTTAGCAGTAGAGGCGTTACTAAAATACAGTAAAACTCTGTTAAAATATTTTGTAATGGACTGAAAAATTAGTGCTTATTAACCAGGGAAAAACTTCTTGAAAGGGTCAAATTACACATGTGCATATAGACAAGGTGCAAAATTATTCAACTTATTAAGAAGAAAAACTTCTTTAAGTGGGAACTGCTTAACAGGGTTTCACTGTAGTAACAATTTTTTTATAACTTTTGGAGAAAGTATTATTAAGGAAACCATTCTAATACATTCCTTTTCATCATTGTTAAATATTGGTATAGTATGATTGTAAAAAAAAAAAGTTTTGTTTTTCAGAAGATTGTTGTTTGTTAACTTTGGTATAACAAAACCTAACTGTAATTGTAAATGATGGTGAATGCCAATGGAAGAATAATTAGTATAATTTTATTGAGTGTAAAGTTTTGCCTAGTAAATTGTAAGGCAGCGAGAGGAGGAAATATAATAATCTTGAATCTTATAATGTCGCCACTAACAGCGTGAATGCTGACTTGGGGTTGAATCTTGTCTGGCTCCACAGGACAGTAATGACTTCAAAGCAAATGTAACACTTGTAGCAGCCAGTTTCCGTACGCTACAAACAACCTACAGGAGACACTAGGAAGAGAAAACAATTCCAACCACTAGCAATAAATATCCACAGACACTTGAGTGAAAATAGATTGAATTTAATTTAAAAGAAATACAGTATTTTGATGAACATCATGAAATAAATTACTATCTGTGCAAATACAATAGAACCATATTATAACATTTTCCTGCTTATTAAGCTGCCATCTCTTGGTCTTCAAACATGTTTTCCAATACAAAATTACCCTCTTATAAAGTTTTTCCTTATATGACTGACATTTCTTGGGACCCTTGAGAAAGATATTCATTATTAGTTCCAAAATTAACTTTGCTTTGTGTGGCCGTAACTATGAGTGTAACCTTCTCATACATAGCTCTAATTAGGAATTCAAAAATAATTATGTTTTTTCAACTTTTTTCAAATTATTGCCAAAATATGTAAATTAAAGTAATAATAGTTTTTCTCACACCAAGTGAGTTGCGAGAACACAAGACATCTGTTCAGGGCTTTGTAGGCAAATGGGCAGAGCAACATTAACATACTGAAGATCCAAGATGGTGTAAACGTAAGCCAAATTAATTCTCAAATATTATTAATTATTTTACTGATGCTGTCTGTGTTGAAATTCAAAATATTTAGCTTAAAAATGTTGATATCAGCAACATTTCGAGGAATTTTCTTAGACTGGTTCCTGACCTTAATCTTCCCTCACAAGGCTCTTGGCCTGAGGTACGTCACTACAGTCTGAACCGTACCACACACATATCGCGGTAGCTCTAACGGGAATTTAATTTCTAGCCAACGTCTGTAGCGCGTGTCGACTTATTTATTACTCTTCAGTGCCGCGTGTCTTCGCTCTGTTGGCAGTCTGCATTACGATACGCGACTCTGCCAATCAAACCAGAAAATTAAAAAATTAGGCTATCAGGCTGATGACCAACTAGGTCACTCCCTGCCTGATGGGAACAAGATGGCTAGAAACTTCTAAAACTGCATACTTAAATGACACCTTCAAACATTGCGCCAATCACGAGACGGCTACACCATTTAGAAAGTTTTGAAAGTTACAATGGATGTTGATGTACGAGTTTTAATGAATGTAGCAATACAAAATGTAGTGTTTAAAAAACTTACAATTTTGAAATCAGTTGAAAATTATTTAACAATTACACCATGATGTACGGATTGTAATGAATGAAAGTAATTTTACTGCAATTTTGCAAATTCAATGTTAAATCGGAGTAATGAAGAAGAAAAATGGAGTAATTCAGGCATATTTTGTCTAGAAATACAAAGGTTGAGGTGTTTTATTTAGTGTGTTGGGATTTGCTAATATAGGTATGCAGTGGTAAGATATTGCTCCAGTTTTTATGGTGTCCTTGGATCATAGCACACAGAGAGAATTTTGGTTGGGGCAGGTTTGAGGCTCCTTTTTTGTAAGCATTGGTCTATTGAATAAGGCAGTGGGTTTTTGTAATTTTGGGCAGACCTGGGTCCCCTTTATAAGTGTTGCGTGTTGATCCCAGTGAGGAACCAGAATAACGAGCAGTGTACCTATAAGAAATCATCATTGGCTTACATTGTGTGTAAACTCTGAACCACCATGTAGAAATAATATTTGACTGCAAGTCTGTGTTCACAGAAAATCTTCTGTGGTCCCGACAAAATTCCTATCTAATAATGCTAAAAATGTCAGTTTTTGCCTAACTCAAAATTTAATTTTTACTGCATCGATTGAACAAAAAATTTTGTAGCATCGCTGAAAATTACATTTTTGAAAGCAGTGTCTATGTGCGGTATAAACGCACCTAGGTTTGTAATTAAAGTTTTGCATTGATTATGTTTTGTGCGTGGTATAAATAAACTTCGGTATCGTTTGTAAATTTGGTATGAAATGTACAACTAGGATATGTTGTAGTGTAAAACAAGATGTTTAATTGGTTAAAAATGTGTGTAAATGCAAAGTGATTATATAATTTTGTTGTAGGTACGAAAACAGCTAATATGCAATAAATATATTTCATCTTTAAAAAAAATACAAAATACCATTTTTTTAAATTAATAATGTTTTATCAGGCTATGTATGCAACTTTGAATAACTTTTTAGTCATATTTATGAATTTCTGTAAAATGTATTTCCTTTTTGTATCACCATAACAAAAAAGATTAATTGTTTTAATACTAGTTATTTCCAGCATGAAACACAAGTTCCCAAAATGGAGTTTCGTATGACTGTATCAACTCTTAACTAAAACCGTAGTTTGGAAAGTTGGATTTCTGAAACTGAGGTTTCGGCTGACTGTATAAACGTACTGTTACCTGGTAACTGACTGTTGAGAGTTGCTCTATGGATAATACTTCCGCTACGTCGGCAGCTATTGCCTGTGCACGTGGTATCAAAGATGTGTTTAAATACAGTTTTTATTAAGTTTGAGTGTGAGTACCGGAAAAATTAGAGTGAATTGTTTATTTGGGGTTTTTTTTTTTTACATATAAGGTCAACATTTCTTAGTTTGTTTCAGAACTTCATAACAGGGTTCTACTGTACATATTATGAATGTTTTCTTTAATATTCCTATTTGCAGTTTTTTCCTTTAGTTAAACTTGACAAATACCTAATACAGGCCTATCAATGTGTTCAACATAAAGTTTAATGAGGTTGGGTTCTTTTTTGGGCGACTAATGTGTCTAGTCCGCATCTATAGAATTTTTATGTCAGTCCCCTGAAATTATATGGATAGAGGTTCTACTGTATCTAGTAGCTCTTCCTTAACAAGTAAAGTGAATATTTCTCGCTATGCGATTGAGTTTGGTTACCAAATTGTAAAAAAGAACAGTCACAGTAGTCGGCAGAATAGCCGCATACACCGTAGGTTTCGATTTGGGAAATGTTTCTTCGAAATATCTCTCAAACCGAGGGAGAGCGCCTGCTAACAGTTGACAACGGCAAGCACCAGTGACCGTTACTTTTCTTTTATGTTATTTTAATATGGGGACCTTTATTTAAGTAAAACCGAGCTGTGATTCCAGTCACCAATTCTGACGTCTGCGACATTACATTTATGACCAGATTTCCTACTGATGGCTTAACCTGTTCTTGAAGGACGACCCGAAGTTGCTTAGTGTCTGGGCATCAGCCAAATATTCAATATTGCGAAGCAATATTTCATCTTTCAGTAAGTACTCTTGAGACCATAATGTTTACAAAAAAAAAGTGAATAAAAACCTACACAAAATGAAATTAATTACACTTTTCAGAGAGCTTGTGCAAAAATATACATTGAATTACAATAAACTATGGTGAATTGCCATCATATTTAAACCTTGAATAATAAACCAGCCATCCAACTAAACAATAATAAACAAATTAAGATTGTAAATAAATTCAATGATCTGGGGGAAATTATAACCTGGAACTCAACGAGAAAATATCGATAGAAAGCAGAACTACTAAATTGAAACAAACACAATGAATCACCTGGCCGACCTTCAAGAAGAAATCTCTCTTCATGAACGTCAAATTCAGACACTACTACTCCGTTATTAAGCCTGAAGCAACTTACGTTAGTGAAACACTATTCAAGTTGAACACCAAATCAACAACAGATAAAACTACAGAAGGCAGACAGAAGAATCATCAACAAAAAACCATCAAATAGAAGGACAATGGAGATTTTTGCCTAACGAAGTGGTATACCAGGAAAGTGAATCAATAATAGACACAATACGATGAAGGCAAGTTGCCTTTTTCTGCCACATCAAAGATTGCCAGAAACCAGGCTAATGAAACAGCTATTCAACTACTTTTGGAAAAATAAAACCAAGAACAATTGGTTAAAAGAAGTCCAGGATGATTTAGGAGAGTTAGGTATAACAGTGCAACAAATTGAAAACGAGAGGAGAGAAGAAGATACTGAGGAACACACACACACACACACACACGGCTTAAACTAAAAACATTTGAACAAAAACAATACACCATAACTGACAAAAAACGGGCTGCCAGGTTGGAAAGAATGAAAAAGTTTTGGAAGCAGAAGAAGCTGAAAGCAAAATCTCTAGCTAATACCCTGACGACTTNGAAGCAGAAGAAGCTGAAAGCAAAATCTCTAGCTAATACCCTGACGACTTAAGTGCTACAATGTAGGCGAGAAAAAAAAAAAAACCAGTTACTTACCTGAACAAACCCTTACAAACCAATAATACCAACTACATGTCCCTCCCTATGCTCAGTAAGGATGCAGACTGTCACCAAAAAATACGTAAAAAATTATTCAGTTTCCCAGAAAACTAAATTTGTTTTTGAAATGGCAAGAGGATAAAACTGACCCTACAGGGGCAGATGTCAATAAGTGTGCCGTTGGGGTGGGTGTGCATGCACGGAGATGAGGCAGGTTTGCAGACGGCAAGAGGGCGGCGCTTGCATAACCAACAGCTTATGTTTTAAGGAGGACTGGAAGTTGTTAACTTGCGCAGCGCAGTCTTGGCTACGTCTGGCGAACGNAACATTTGAACAAAAACAATACACCATAACTGACAAAAAACGGGCTGCCAGGTTGGAAAGAATGAAAAAGTTTTGGAAGCAGAAGAAGCTGAAAGCAAAATCTCTAGCTAATACCCTGACGACTTAAGTGCTACAATGTAGGCGAGAAAAAAAAAAAAACCAGTTACTTACCTGAACAAACCCTTACAAACCAATAATACCAACTACATGTCCCTCCCTATGCTCAGTAAGGATGCAGACTGTCACCAAAAAATACGTAAAAAATTATTCAGTTTCCCAGAAAACTAAATTTGTTTTTGAAATGGCAAGAGGATAAAACTGACCCTACAGGGGCAGATGTCAATAAGTGTGCCGTTGGGGTGGGTGTGCATGCACGGAGATGAGGCAGGTTTGCAGACGGCAAGAGGGCGGCGCTTGCATAANTGGGGTGGGTGTGCATGCATGGAGATGAGGCAGGTTTGCAGACGGCAAGAGGGCGGCGCTTGCATAGCCAACAGCTTATGTTTTAAGGAGGACTGGAAGTTGTTAACTTGCGCAGCGCAGTCTTGGCTACGTCTGGCGAACGAGACGGAGGAAATAAATGCGACGCCTCGTGGCTTGCTGAAAACACTCATTAATGATTTGGGAGAAGCATCCCGTTGAACACAAATGAACTGGGCTGTACTATAACAATAAATTTCATTTGACAGTAGCATTGTGCGCAATGGCAACGCAATTCAGGTTCCAGACACTGAAAATATAATGTGCTTTAACTGAAAGAGTTAACGTAAAAACACAGCGCTTGGAGTAAGCAGTGAACTGCCAGGGTTATTCAATATGTTAACTCCACATTTTTAGGAACAAATAATAGCAAGTCACAAATGTGAGTGGCATTTGTGCAGGTCATAAAACCAAAGTATAAGAAATTCTCCAATTAATAACTACCAGAAAGCTCGGTTATAACCATAGCCCTGCTATGCGTTATGTAGCAGTTTGTGGATTAAAACCATGCCCATAGCTACCAGTTGTTACCCTTTCTCTCCTAGTGTTCAGTAATTTGGAAACGTGGGCATTCAAAAACTGAGCGTAAAGAAGGGAATCACAATTAAATTTGAAAGTTTAATAGTCCTTTGTGGTATCATAGATCGTGTTCCAAGCTAAATAGGTACAGAAAAAGCAATTTTACTAAAGAAGAAACTTCCTCAGAAATACCGGACACTTTTATTATATCTAAGTCTACTAGAGACGTGCGTACAAAAAAAGGAAATATCAATACATTAAAAATTTATATTTTAAATTCACAATACAAAAACTATTCAAAAATTTTTGGGAGGGCCGGCCCTTAAAATTATGTTTTATTATGCATTTTTAAAGTTCTAGATATTACTATAAAAGGTACAAGAGTCCATAATCTTACTGTTTAAAATTCTACATAAAGAGTTTATAAAGAAATACATATATTAATAATTACTTACTACTTTCTACATGACACTTCTTCATTGTCTTGAAGCAGGAAGGCAAGAGTGGGCCGAAACAGAAGATAAGTTGATGTTTTAGAAAGTGTAACGGCACATATATTAATTATTGGGATAATTTATTAAATTTCTTTTGTTTTGCGAGGCTTCATAATATTTTATCAGGATTTGAAATTAAAGCTGTGGTAGTTCGTTTATCAGGCTTACGTTTGCAGTTTCAGGAAATCGTTAAGTTTTTTGTTATGCGTCAAAATTAGTAGATAGAAACTTTCCAAACTACAGTCAACAGTTTTTGTTGATTATTTTTTTACCGACAACGCAGTTTGGATGGCTACGCAGTTCGGCTGGAGTGGAAAAGGGATGCTGACCCACGTCATGCCCTTATTCCGGGCGAGGAGTGGGGATAGGCATGCTGCAACAAATGCTCAGTGTGCCTATCACCGGTTAGCAGTAGACAACCAGTACTCGCTGAGGCTGCGTCGGGCGTGGCAAATACCCCCACACCGGCAAACTTTAACATGTTCATTTATTTCTCCGCTGGTGTGGAGGTCGCTACCTGTATTTTATTCTCGCGATGCGAGTTTCTAAGACGTAAATAAACAATAAACTACTGTGGGGCTGCTCTCTGTTTATCAGTGAAGCTGTTCGTGACTCTGCATACGTGAATTGATTTATTTAAATGATAAATAAAAGTACAAAGTAATAAACAGAAACTGGACTTTAATTTATAGTTGTTTTGACGCCTTTAACGGCTCAGTCTCATGTTTCTACTGATTGAGCTGAGCTGTAACTTCCAACAAAAGGTTACAAAAGGTTGACTATTTAAACTTTGACTCAAAAGTAAACTTGAAATCCAAAATTTGGACCCACTGTGGACACACAGTAAGAAGAGAAAAATTAGCACATTCATTTAGACATCGCCAGAAGGGCGGAAAGACGGGGACATAAGCGTGGAAACGTAATTTGCTAATCGCCTGTCGTGGGGAAGTTCAAAAACCTATGATGTCATGTTGGAGTTGCTCGGCCTAGTTGAGTCAACACGTCACTTCTTGACACCACACTACATGTTTATAAAATAAGAAGGCTTTTAGCTGCCTCTTGAATAACTACATCCTTTAATTGTATTTCCTTCACGATCATGTCTATAGCCGATCTGCGAGAGTGTGTGCCGAAGAGAACCGTACGAGCCGTGAATAAACCGCAGAATGTCCGGGAGGCACAAGAACGCTATGCTAAAAGGGACCTGGGAAAGTGGTAGGCTGGAGAGGGAAAACAAGAGGTGTTTTAATGTAGGTGATTGCTGCCCATCCAGGCTTACGGTTGGTTTGCAAGGTAGCGGACAGCATCCACCAGTGAGGTATGTAGGATACCAAAGGGGAATGGGGAAGGTCTGGACTGGGATGATATTGCTGGGACTGCATCCTGCACTCGGCACACAGTCACATTTCTGTGGTGCCGAGTGTACGGCCTGTGAGAACGGGGCCCCTGGGTCTAGAAGGGGTGGCACAGACTACCCCATCTCTGCTCTGCTTCGGAGCCGGCAGCCGAGGTCCTGCCGGGCCCCACATCTTCTAGGATTGCAGATGGAGGCAAGGGTTCTTGGGGCTCCCCCATCTCGTTGGCGTTGTGCACCTCGTGCACTTAGGCAGCTGTCTGAAGCGAGGGCTCTTGGGGCTCCCTTACCTCGTCGGCTCTGCTGAGCTCCTCTGCGAAGACGCTTGGTGGCAGTGTAGAGTCGCTTCAATGCCCAATCCAGGGCCCTTCCCCATGATAACTGTGACCCGGCCGTGGGTGATCCTTCTCGCCCTTGGTTGGGCAATCTCCTCCGGAAACTGGTCGGCGTGGAGGATAGTGTCCAAAATGACATTGTCCCTCTTGGTGGCCTGTAGAGTTTGGTGCGTTTTACACTTGATTCAGCCCGGGTTATCTCTGCTGGGTCTGCCGAAAGTGCGGGTTCTGCCTGCCATGGCGGCAAGTATTCTCGGTGGTGGGCTCGCATGGTGTCTTTCTTCTCAGGTTCCGGTGGGTTGACCACCTCTTCGTCGGCCCCTTGGTCTCCAGGTACCGAGAACCCTGCTGTTCGGCTGCGTAGGGTCTCATCTGTCTCCTCGGGGTCGGCGTGTGACCTTGTTCTCTGTCTCGGGACTTGGTGGTTAGTGGTGATGTCTGGGTTTTCTTGCCTGTCGTCTCACCCCCGGTTGTTGCTGTTGGCCATGGTGCAGCGGGGTTCGGCTCATTTGGAGTTGTTGCAGTTGCTTGTTCTTCTATTTTACGTGGTGGGGCTGTGTGCTG